>JAQZBX010085846.1:0-13068 GCA_029593785.1 Cabassous unicinctus
AAACAGCAACTACAAAAAATAAAAAGGAAAAACAGTCTTCCCTCATAGGCCCCTAAGGAGCTTCTTAGGATACTTTTGTTCATCAATCAATCACCCACAGCCAGTACAGGTAATGTACTGTGTTTCAGCAAGTAAAATAAGGAGAAACAAAGAAGCCTTTAAAAAAATAAATAAAAGATTCAAGAAAACCTAAAATTAAAATAATGTGTATGTGTTCCCTGTCATAAGGTATCAGCTGAATGCCTAATAAACTCATGGATCACTTCTTCCCTTCTTTAAGGAGACCAGGGAATTGAACCATGGGCCTTGTATATACAAGGTGTGAATTCCTCCACTGAGCTAAACTGTCTCCTTTAGGTTAATCATCATTCAGAAAGCTATCTGCCTCTTTTCTCCCAGTGTTTTAAATTACAGTTTGCTGAAGTCCTGCTGATTAAGTGCCTGTCCCACTCCCTCTGTAATCTGGTTCCTTTCTTTCTCTGGGCAGCTGGGCATGAAAATCTGCCTGAGCAGAAACCCCTCCCCTCTCCCATTCAGGTCCAGGTCCCTTCTGAGATTCAAAGGGACTCAGCCGGCCAAACTCACCACAAAGAAACCACTGTCCACCCTCTTTCAGGACCATCATCGTCCCAGGGAACACACCCTCCCAGTCCATTGGCAGCAGTGAGCCAGGGCCTCCACCAATGCTACTAGCCCCAATGGTGTTGTATATGTGCCATTTCAAGCAACAGGAGTGAGCAATTCATGGTTTTCCTTTGACTTCTTTATCTTTCCAGTACCCTCCTAGATGAGTCAGCACATGTTTCCTTTCTATATATATCCAAAGCAGCTCCTTTCAATAGGTCCCTGCCTTCTCTCTGAATTTTTGTGAGTGTCAGACTCTGCCTACCTGCTTCAGTGCCATTTTCCCAGAAGTATTATCAATACCAATTTAGGTTTCTAATTAATAATGGCTTCCTGGAATTAGCTACTTAGCTACTTCACGTTATAAAATGCTTTTACAAATTTCTTATAATTAAGTGTAAGTTACTTTTTATTATCAATATCAATTCAGGTTTCTATTTAATAATGGCTTCCTGGATTTAGCCTTTTAAATGTTTCAGTTCATAAAATGCTTTTGCAAACTTCCCATATCTATCCATAACCACGTAGGATATAGATACTTAATCTCAGGACAAATTTCACCTTCACAAAATACAATCCATTATTTAATGCTATCTTCTACAATACATCCTACAACTTTCCTTATTCATTCAAACATTGTCTTACATATTTTCACCCTGGTTTTATGAAAACCAGCCATATTATCTTAGGACAATACATGTTCCCTTAAATAAACAACAAAGTTTAGTCAAAATTGATAATGAATTCACTTCCAAAAACCTTTTAATTTCTTTTTATATATATTTAAATCTCATACCCCTCATTCTGTTCTGTGAAGAAAAACAAAACTATTCATTTCAATTTAGTTGAAAACAACATTTTTTTAAAAAAGGTTTGTAAAAATTTTATTAGCCAAAAGTTTATAATATTCATCATCTTAAAGCTATAACATACATAATGCTAATTTATATTATTAGTGTCTTATAAACCTAAGGAGATTACACCCAAATTTAATATTGGAACCATTATAGTTTGTGCAAGAAATCTTTTTTCTCCCTTCTTCCACAGGAGTCTAAATCTTCTTTTTTCATTAATAAAATTCTAAAATTGTAAGTAATCTTAAAAGCATACTCACTGCCAAGTTCTGTAATATATTATAATTGTTTAATTTGTTTTAGTCATAATTTAGAATAATCTTTCCATAGCTTTCAAGGACTTTTTTTTTTACTTGATGAAATTTGGCCATTGGATTATTGCGGTCATCTCAAAAGCTGTTAAAATTTAATGGGGGAAATATTATAGTAGAGAATATACAAAATGAAGTTTATTCTGTCATATCCCCTCTGTCTTTGTTATTTTAATTTCCAAGCCTAGTAAACAGAATTCTAGGCTGAAATCACATATCCACTATCTTTCCACCCCCAGACAATCCCCTTAGTTTTCTAAATAAGTTTTACTGGAATTCAGTCAAGCTTAGAAGACCCTGGGAGCACATTAAGCTATAGAAAGATCATGCAAGAACTCAAGATAAACTTTTATTTTCAAATTTTTTTTTTGCATTTGCTTACATAAATATTATTATATATATATATATTTTTTAATTTTTTAAAGATGCTTAGATTACATAAATGTTACACAAAAATTACAGGGATTCCCATGTTCCCCACCTCCCACACCTCCCATAACATCCCACATAAACATCTTTCATTAGTGTGGCATATCACCTGCAATGGATATACACATCATTGGGCTTTGCCACTAAGCATGCACCATAGTACACATTGTAGACCACATTCTCTCCCACACAGTTCTGCATGGTATATGCTGATGTAAAATGGCCTATATTTGTCATTGTAATGTCACTCAGGATAATTCCCAAGTCCTGAGAAAGCCCATGTATTACAACTGCTTTTCCCTTCCCTGCCCCAAAAGCGTCTAGTGGCCACTGGCTCCACCTCACTGTTATAATTTCTTCCTTCACTTAAATCACAATATGTCTACAACAGAATACCATTAAGTTCACTCTATTCCATAGCTCTTCCCCAAATCCATGTGAAGCCCACTCTCCATGTGAGAGTGGGCTTATATCCCATGGATACAGTGGATGGGATTATCCTGCTTGCAGCTGCAGCCTCTCTCCATTCCCTGGGATAGCCATTGTCCATCATCGTCTCCTCACCAGGTACCTTGGGTGAATCCATTGAGCTATAGAAGAGTTGCAGCTCCACCAAGATTCCAGACACAGCTGGTACATGGGTAGGCCAGAGGCTCCAGTCTCTGGAAGTACACCTACAAACCCCAGCATCACATATATGTTTGAAAAGAAGGGACTGAAGGACCATGTGCAGGGAGGACTAATTTGAGTCCAACTCTGTCACTATCAGGAGCACAGATTCCAAATTAGAGCCCACTGATAAGGCATCAATCTCTAGAGCTATCGCTCCTTATATACGACCTGGGTGTCTCCAGAGCTCTCAGGAGCCCCTCTGTGTGGGATGATATCCACTTTAATGTTCTATGAGATCCTACTGAGGTGTGCATAGGCGTTACCTCTGGGATGACCTCCTGACTCTCTTTGAAGTCTCTTATCAACATGAACTCATTTGTCTTTACCTTTTCCCCCTTTCAATTCAAGGTCTTTTTTCAGTTGTATTGCCAGTTGGCACTTTGTATTAATCTCTTGTTGCCAGGGAGGCTCATCCTTGTGTGTCATGTCCCACGTTGGGGGGAAGGTAATGCATTCATATGCTGTTTGGCTTAGAGAGAGGCCACATTTGGGCAACAAGGAGGCTCTCAGGTGGCAATCCTTAGGCACCCCATAAAAGCAGGCTAGGTTTCAATTACAAGTGCAAATACTGATAAGGCTGGTCATCAATAACAAGAACCCATCAGTGGATCATCCTCTTTTGCCAGACACTACCCCTGCACTCAGGGGACTGTTGCTACTCCCTTTGAGAATGTGGCAGAGCTCTCCAGGCAGGGAATTCAGTATTCCCTCATTTATTGAGTGATTTTCTACCCACCATGTCCATGCCCGATCCTTTGATCATTTGAACAATTTTATATCTATTTCATGTATATTCAGTTGAACTTCCTCCCATAAATTCCCAATCCCAGACACCCCCACCAATGATCCTCTGCAGCCTGCCTTGTAACCCTTCTGTGATCTAAATGTTCCTTGAAGATGAAGCCCATATAATAACCAAATACAATTAATAGGAAAATGAAATAATAATGATAAGCTGAAATGCAAGATATAAAATACATGGAAACTCAGAAGAAAAAAAAACTAAAAATAAAATTTAATTAACAGATTGGGAAATACAAAAAATGGGAAAAAAATTTTTAAACTTTTTTTTCCCTTTTTTCACTGCATTATTGCATGTCCAGTCTGTACCATGGCACTTTCCCCTTTCATTCCCCAATGTCTCCCAAATTTTCTTTCAATTTTCAAAGAAGTTTTTGGTCACATCAAAGTCACACACAGAATACTAGAGACTCTCGTATACCCAAACTCCTTTCCCTTTCCTCACCCCATATTAAAAGCTTATTATTATTATTGTTTTTGTGGATGGTAGCATTGCTATAACTGTTATACAGGTAGTGAAACATAACTACTAAACATTGTGAATGGTTTATAGTATAGTTTGCAATTTAGATGGTACAGTTTAATGCTTTTTGATGATATTTTACCATGTCCTGTGTCCATTACTGTAAGGTAATGAAAAACGTTTCCCGTGACCACTAAATACCCCCTGTTTGATCTTTTCTGTTCCTTCCTCCCCATCACCCTGGGGCACATGAGACTCCCGTCTTGACACTTGGGATGACAAGATTCATATTAAAGCCCTGGGTATTCTAACCAGCCCTTCCTAATCTACCCACCTGTCAACCCTGCACCACCAAATCCAGTAATATCACTAACCACCTTTCCTATCCTTCAATATGCAACAATACTCTATCACTTTTCCATAGATTATGTCCATATGGGTGATGAATCACAACCTATTCTTCTCTTTCTCTCCCTTGTTAAACTATCTTTCAGACAATGGTTCTCAGGGAATGCTCACTTTCCTTAATTCAAATCAGTGAGGTCATATACTATTCATCCTTCAATGCCTGGCTTGCTTCATTCAACAAAAGGTCTTTAAGATTCATCCATGTTATTCCATGAGTTAGCACTTTATTCCTTCTTACAGCTGAGTAATATTCCATTGTATGTATGTGCAACATTTTGTTTATCCATTCATCTGTTGATGGGCACTAGGGCTGATTCCAACTTTTGGCAATTGCAAACAATACTGCTATGAATATTGGGGTGCATATATCTGTTCATGTCTTTACTTTCAATTCTTCTGGGTATATACCCAGTAGTGGAATCGCTGGATCATACAGAAGATCTATTGTTAGTTTCTGAGGAACTACCAAACTGTCTTCCACAGTGGCTGGACCATTCCACAATCCCACCAACACTGGATGAGGGTTCCTATTCCTCCACATCCTCTCCAACACCTATATTCTGCTGTTTTTTTAATAGCTGCCATTCTGATGGGTGTAAGATGGTATCGCATTTTAGTTTTGATTTGCATTACCCTAATAGCTAGCGATGTTGAACATTTTCTCATGTGCTTTTTAGCCTGCTGTATTTCTTCATAGGAAAAGTGTCTTTTCAGGTAACTTGCCCATTTTTAAATGGTTTCTTTGTCTTTTTATTTTTGAGGTGTTTGATTTCTCTATATATGCAGGATATTAGGCTCCTATCAGATATATGATTGCCAAATATATTATCCCATTAGGTAGGCTGCCTTTTTATTTTCTTAATAACATCTTTTGAGGGGCAGAAGTTTTTAATTTTGAGGAGATCCCATTTATCTATTTTTTTTCTTGTTGCTGCTCATGCATTGGGTGTGAAGTTCATGAAACCATTTCCTATTACAAGGTCCTGTAGATTCTTCCCTATATTATTTTCCAAGGTCTTTATGGTTTTGGCTCTTATATTTAGATCTTTGATCCACCTTGAGTTGATTTTTGTATAAGGCGTGAGATGGTGTTCTTCTCTCATTCATTTGGATATGGATATCCAGTTCTCCAAGCAGCACTTGTTAAAGAGGCCATTCTCTCCCAACTGAGTGGGATTCGGGGTCTTGTCGAATATCAGATGACTGTATATGTGAAGATCTATATCCGAACTCTCAGTTTGGTTCCATTGGTCAGTAGGTCTATCCTTGTGTCAATACCACGCAGTTTTGATCACTGTAGCTTTGTAGTATGTTTTAACATCAGGTAATATGATACCTCCAACTTCATTTTATGTTTTCAATATTTCTTTCACAATACTGGGCATCTTTCCTTTCCAAATATATTTTGTAGTTAGTTTTTCCAGTTCCTTAAAAAATACAGTGTTGATTTTTATAAGGATTGCATTAAATCTGTAGATTAGTTTGGTAGGATAGACACCTTGATGATGTTTAGTCTTCCTATCCATGAACAGGGATTATTCTTCCATGTATTTAAGTCTTCTTTGATTTCCTTTAACAGTGTTGTGTAATTTTCTGTATAGAAGTCCTTTCCATCTTTAGTTAAATTTATTCCTAGGTATTTGATTCTTTTAGTTACTGCTGTAAATGGTATTTTTTTCTTGATTTCCTCCCCAAATTGCTCGTTTTTGGTGTACAGAAATGCTACTGATTTTTGAGCATTGATCTTATAGCCTGCAACATTACTGAACTCCTTTATAAGTTCTAGGAGCTTTGTTGTAGATTTCTCCAGGCTTTCTATGTATAGGATCATGTCATCTGCAAATAATGAAATTTTTACTTCTTCTTTTCCAATCTGGATACCTTATATATTGTTTTCTTGCCTCAGTGCTTGAGCAAATACTTCTAAGACAATGTTAAATAGGAGTGGTGATAGAGGGCATCGTTGTCTTGTTCCTGATCTCAGAGGGAAGGGAAGGCTTTTTGGATTTCACAATTGAAGATGATGTTAACATTGTGTTTTTCATATATACCCTTTACATATTCAGAGAGTTTCCAACTATTCTTATCTTATGCAGTGTTTTTTATCAAGAAAGAGTGTTGTATTTTGTCAAATGCTTTTTCTGCATCTATAGAGATGATCATGTGATATTTTTCTTTCGATCTGTTTATGTGGTGTATTATATTGATTGATTTTCTGATATTGAGCCATCCTTGCATACCCAGGATGAAACCCACTTGGTCATGGTGTATAATCCTTTTGATATGTTATTGTATGTGATTAGCAAGTATTTTGTTGAGGATATTAGCATCTAGGTTCATTAGAGATATTGGTCTGTAATTTTCCTTTCTTGTGGTATATTTGTTTGGTTTTGGTATTAAGGTAATGTTGGCATCGTAGAATGAAGTAGGCAATATTCCTTCTAATTTTTTTTTTTTTTTGGAAGAGCTTAAGTAGAATCAGTGTTAGCTCTTTCCGAAATGTTTGGTACAATTCAGTTGTGAAGCCGTCTGGTCCTGGGCTCTTCTTACTTGTGAGGATTTTGTTGACTGAGTCTATCTCTTTACTTGTATTTGGACTGTAGTGTTCATCAATTTCTTCTTTCATCAATGTAGGCTGTTTGTGAGTGTAATGGTTAGGCTAATGTGTCAACTCAGCCAGGTAATTGTGTCCAGGTTTTTGTTCCAACAAACACTGGGCTAATTGTAATACAAGAGCATTTATGGACTTCAGTCACCAGTGAGTTTACTGTGTGGATGGCTGATTGCATCTGCATCAATCAGGGAGATTACATCATCAATGTGTGTTGCTTTTATCCAATCATTTGAATGACTTAAAAGGCGAAGTGATTTCAACATTCAGAGAAAATTTCCCAACTCATCTTTGGACAGGCAACTTCTCCCAGAAACTCATCAACGACCCTTCGTCGGACTTTCATCGGAGCCACTGGTTTGCAGCCTGCTTGTGTAGCCTGGACTTGTGCATCCCCATGGTTGCATGAGAGACTCTTTTAAATCTCATATTATTGACAGATATCTCCTGTTGATTCTGTTTCCCGAGAGAACCCTTACTAATACAGCTTGGAACCAAGAGTGGGGTCTTGAGGAAGAGAGTCTTAAACATGGATGTCTGAGGTGGTTCTGGGAATTTTGTAATTTCCTCTCTACTCTAATTGGACTCAGGGGTACTAATGACTCCATTTCCAATAATGAGGTTGCTAACAGTCCATGGCATGAGCTGGCAATAGAGATACAAAAAATAGCATCATTGGTTTCCCCTACTTCCATGTTTATAAGAAGCAAGGAACTGAGTGAGAGTGTTTTCAACACCTTCACAGAATTTTGTGGAGTGAAAAAATACAATGATGTTGGCTGGCTCCTCCTAGATACCCTGGTACAGTTACAAAAGAAAGAGATGAGCTAAAGTCTTCAATTTTGAAACTTAAATCCCCCATGGATGATATGAAAGTTTCTACATGTGCCTTGAAAGGAAATCTTGTCTCCTGTAGCCACAGACTTGAGATATCTGAGAATCAAACCCAGACTCTCAATTTATGAGTTGCAGAATTACAGAGGAAACTAAAATCTCAACTTCACAGGGTTTCTGCAATTAAAGTGAAGGCATTGATTGGAAAGGAATGGAACCCCAAGGATTGGGATGGAGACATATGGGATAATGATAATATTGGTGAGGACATTGGAACCCAAAATTCTGCCAAGACCTTACCAGATAAAGCTGAGATGGCTTGCCCTGTGGAGACCACACCTTGTCAACCTTGTATCATCCAGCCTCCAGCCTGTCCCTTTGGGTTTGGAGTTCCTTCCCGCCCTGAGGTGGGTACAAGCCAAATGGAAGCCTGCACTGCCCAACCACTTGCCTGCCCCAGAGATTCTGGACCTCCTCCCAACCACGAGGCAGATACCAGCCAAACTCCAGCATACACTGCCCAGCCTCCACCTTGCCCCAGAGATTCTGGGCCTCCTCCCAGCCACGAGGCTGGTACCAGCCAATCTATAGCATGCACAGCCTAACTTCCAGTCTGACCTGAGGAATCTGTCTTCCAACCCCTGCCTGAGGAGAATAATCCTGTCTCACCAGAAGAAAATGCAAAGGAATGCCCCCAGGTCAGTAGCCTGAAAGATATCTCTAATCCTTCTCCTTACCCACACACTCCACCCCTCTTGTCTTTGAGACCCATTACTAGGTTAAAATCACAACAAGCCCCCAAAGGTGAAATACAAAGTGTGACCCATCAGGAAGTACGCTATACTCTGAAAGAACTGCATGAGTTTTCCTGCTTATATAGACAGAAATCAGGGGAATATGTATGGGAATGGATACTAAGCGTATGGGATAATGGTGGAAGGAATATAAAGTTGGATCAGGCTGAATTTATTGATATGGGCCCACTAAGCAGAAATTCTGGATTCAACGCTGTAGCTCAAGGGGTTAGAAAGGGCTCTAACAGTTTGTTTGGGTGGCTGTCTGAAGCATGGACACAATGATGGCCTAGCATATCTGAGGTTGAGATGCCTGATTTGCCGTGGTATACAGTAGATGAGGGGATTCAAAGGCTTAGAGAGATTGGAATGCTAGAATGGATTTACCATTTGAGACCTGCCCACCCACCCCAGGAATGTCCAGAGGACACACCTTTAACCAGGACTGTGAGGAATAAATTTGTAAGACTAACTCCATCTTCTCTGAAGAGCTCTGTGGTTTCTCTTCTCTGCAGTCCAGATATTACTGTATGGGGGGCTGTAATGGAATTGGAATCCTTAAATATTATGGGGATGATTGTATCTCGGTCCATTTAAAGTCAAGTATCGGCAGTTAATCACCAAAGGCAAGGTGGGAATGGCTACCACAATGAAAGACAGATTCAAAAGAGCATACAGAATAGTCTGAGTCACATGGAGTTATGGTGTTGGCTAATAGATCATGGGGTACCCAGAAGTGAAATACATGGGCAGTCTACTAAATTTCTTCTCGATCTGTATAAGCAAAAGAGTTCTACGTTAAGTGAACAAAATCCTAACTCTAATTACAGACACAGAGAATCAAGGCCCCTTAATCAATTCCCAGACTTGAGACAGTTAACAGACCCAGAGCCCCTTGAATGAGGAGAAGGTCAGGTCCCCTTGAGGAAGGATCCTGTTAAACTGCCAAAAATTTATACTGTTCATCTTCCTCCCACCTTTCCCCAGGGAGACCTACAGAATTTTGCCAGAGTAACTGTGCATTGGAGAAATGGAAATGATCAGACATTTCAGGGATTATTAGACACTGGCTCAGAAGTCACATTAATTCCAGGAGACCCAAAACATCACTGTGGTCCACCAGTCAGAGTAGGGGCTTATGGAGGTCAGGTGATTGATGGAGTTTTAGTTCAGGTCCAACTCACAGTGGATCCAGTGGGTCCCCAAACCCATTCTGTGGTTATTTCTCCAGTTCCAGAATGCAAAGTTGGAATAGACATACTCAGTAACTGGCAGAATCCCCACATTGGGTCCCTGATTCTTGGAGTGAGGGCTATTATGGCTGGAAAGGCCAAGTGGAAGCCTCTAGAACTGACCCTGCCTAGGAAAAGAGTAAATCAAAGGCAATATCGGATTCCTGGAGGTATTGCAGAGATTAGTGCCACCATCAAGGATTTGAAGGATGCACGGGTGGTGATTCCCACCACATCCCCATTCAACTCTCCTATTTGGCCTGTCCAGAAAACAGATGGATCTTGGAGAATGACAGTAGATTATCCTAAACTTAACCAGGTGGTGACTCCAATTTCAGCTGCTGTCCCAGATATGGTATCATTGCTTGAGCAAATCAACACTTCCCCTGGTACCTTGTATGCAGCTGTTGATCTGGCAAATGCTATTTTCTCAATTGCCATTATTAAGGACCACCAGGAACAGTTTGCTTTCAGCTGGCAAGGTCAGCAGTATACTTTCACTGTCCTGCCTCAGGGGTATATCAACTCTCCAGCCCTATGTCATAATATTGTCTGCAGGGATCTTGATCACCTCTCCCTCCCATGAGACATCACACTGGTCCATTATATTGATGATATCATGTTGATAGGACCTACTGAGCAAGAAGTAGCCCAGACTCTAGATTTATTGGTAAGGCATTTGCGTGAGAGAGGATGGGAGATAAATCCAACAAAAATACAGGGTCTTTCCACCTCAGTGAAATTTCTAGGTGTCCAGTGGTGTGGTGCCTGTCAAGATATCCCTTCTAAAGTAAAGGATAAGCTGTTGCACTTGGCCACTCCTATGACCAAAAAAGAGGCACAACGCTTAGTTGGTCTCTTTGGATTTTGGAGACAACACATTCCTCATTTGGGTGTGTTACTGTGGCCCATTTACTGAGTGACCTTAAAGACTGCTAAATTTGATTGGGGACTGGAACAAGAGGAAGCCCTGCGACAGGTCCAGGCTGCTGTGCAAGCTGCAATACCACTGGGACCATATGATCCAGGAGATCTAATGGTGCTGGAAGTCTCAGTGGCAAATAGAGATGCTGTCTGGAGCCTTTGGCAGGCCCCTGTAGGGGAATCACAATGCAGACCCTTAGGATTTTGGAGCAAAGCCTTGCCATCCTCTGCAGATAACTACTCCCCTTTTGAGGAGCAGCTATTCGCTTGCTACTGGGCCTTAGTAGAGACTGAACGCTTTACCATGGGCCATCAAGTTACCATGAGACTCGAGTTTCCTATCATGTGCTGGGTATTTTCTGACCTACCAAACCATAAATTTGGGCATTCGCAGCAGCACTCCATAATAAAGGGGAAGTGGTATATACGAGATAGGGCTCGAGCAGGTCCTGAAGGCACAAGTAAGTTACATGAGGAAGTGGCCCAAATGCCCATGGTCCCTAACCCTGCCATGTTACCTTCTCTTTCCCAGACCACAGCTTTGGCCTCTTGGAAAGTCCCTTATAATCAGTTGACTGAGGATGAGAAAACTCAGGCATGGATTACAGATGGTTTCGCACAATATGCAGGTAACACCCGAAAGTGAATAGCTGCAGCACTGCAGCCCTTTTCTGGGACATCTTTGAAGGATAGTGGTGAGGGCAAATCCTCCCAGTGGGCAAAGCTTCGAGCAGTGCAACTAGTTGTTCATTTTGCTTGGAAGAAGAAATGGCCATAGGTGCGTTTGTACACTGATTCATGGGCTGTTGCCAATGGTTTGGCTGGATGATCAGGGACTTGGAAGGAACATGATTGGAAAATTGGTGACAAGGAAGTCTGGGAAGAGCTATGTGGATAGATCTGTCTGAGTGGGCAAAAAACATGAACATATTTGTGTCCCACGTGACTGCTCACCAGAGGGTGACTTCAGCAGAAGAGTTTACTAATCAAGTGGATAAGATGACCTGCTCTGTGGCTAATGCTCAGCCTCTTTCCCCAGCCACTCCTGTCCTTGCCCAATGGGCTCATGAACAAAGTGGCCATGGAGGTAGGGATGGAGGTTATGCATGGGCTCAGCAACATGGACTTCCCCTCACCAAGGCTGACTTGGCTACAGCCACTCCTGAATGCCCAATCTGCCAGCAGCGGAGACCCACACTCAGCCCCAGATATGGCACCATTCCTTGAGGTGACCAGCCTGCTACCTGGTGGCAGGTGGACTACATTGGGCCACTTCCACGATGGAAAGGGCAGTGATTTATTTTAACTGGAATAGACACATACTTTGGCTATTGGTTTGCTTTTCCGGCATGCAATGCTTCTTCCAAAACTGCCATCCATGGTCTTACCGAATGTCTTATCTACCACCATGGCATTCCACACAGCATCGCTTCTGATCAAGGAAGCCATTTCACAGCAAATGATGTGTGGGAATGGGCACATGCCCACGGAATTCACTGGTCTTACCATGTTCCCCATCACCCTAAAGCAGCTGGATTAATAGAACAGTGGAATGGTCTTTTGAAGACTCAAATATGGCAGCAACTAGGTGGCAATACCTAGCAGGGTTGGGGCATTGTTCTTCAGGAGGCTGTGTTTGCTCTGAATCAGTGTCCTCTCTATGGTGCTGTTTCTCCCTTAGCCAGAATTCATGGGTCCAGGAATCAAGGGGTGGAAATGGGAGTGGCACCACTCACTATTACCCCTAGTGACCCACTAGGAAAAATTTTGCTTCCTGTCCCTGCAACCTTAATCTCTGCTGGTTTACAGGTTTTAGTCCCAAAAGAAGGAGTACTGCCACCAGGGAACATAACAATGATTCTTCTGAACTGGAAGTTAAGACTGCCACCTGGCCACTTTGGGCTCCACTTATCTGGGAATCAACAGGCAAAGAAGGGAATTAGTGTACTGGCTGGGGTAATTGATCCTGACTCTCAAGGGGAAATACGAGTACATCTACATAGTGGGGGTAAAGAGGAGTTTGCCTGAAATGCAGGAGATCCTCTAGGGCATCTCCTAGTTCTGCCATGCCCTGTGATTAAAGTCAATGGAAAACTGCAACAAACCAATTC
>JAQZBX010085847.1:0-13066 GCA_029593785.1 Cabassous unicinctus
TGTGCAAGGAATGGTGAGGCAGGGAGTCAAGGAAGGGTTTTGTAAACAACTTTAAGACTAGGAGGGTAGTAGGGGACCTCTCAATTTTCATCAGTTAAGATAAAATCAAATGAGGCAGGAGCACGTGGGATCCTAGGCAAGTCTTTCTCAAGAGTCCCAGAGTTATGTGAGCTGCCAACTGGCAAGGCCATTGCAGGACAATGAATGGTCCCAAGTGGATCTTCCCCAGGAACCAGCCCACACCCAAGTCCGTCCTCCCTTGGTGTTGGCTGCTCTTGTGCCTAGTGCACAGTAGGTGGTCTTTTAGGAGAGGAGCTTTCCATGGGGAGCTGGAAGAAAAGCAGCTGGAATCTGTGATGGAGAGGAATGCACTGGTCCCAGCAGCAGAGTCAGCCCCAAATGCCCAAGGCAATCATAAGAATGGGTAAAACCATCACAACTTCCAGTAAAAAGTGTTTATACCAAGGTCCTCCCTTGGTCAGGGATCAAGTGTTCACTCCTGGGACAGGATGGAGGCTGGAGGGAAGGGAAAGTGTCCCACATAGCTGAGCACCTGCATGTTTGGGAAGAGTGAGGAATACGGTTCAGATCAGGGTGAGGATACACAGACTGTTAGATTGCTGATGGGTGAGTTCCCAACAGAAGGTAGAGCACAGGCTGGCTGTGGTGGGAGAGACATAGAGCTGTAAGTAAGCAGGAAGTATTGGTCTAGAGAGTTTCTGGTGTGCAAGCACCTGAATTCATCAAAGAGGGAGTCAGGACCATTGTCTGGAATGTGCAATCGGTACTCAGGCTAATAGGGATGGAGAACTCAGCTCCAGAAACAAGAGAAAGGAGCAGTTCAAGTATAAGGACTTAGGCCAGGGAGGGTCACATGGCCATATCAAGTGGGAGCTAAGCCTCCTGAATGCCCAAGGAGAAGGGCTTCCAGAACAAAGGTTAGGGGCTAGGTGCCAGTGAAAGTGTGCCCTGGGGGTTCTCCAAGGTTCCAGAGAGGTCTTAGTGTATTTATGCGCTACTGTCTGACCTCAATATAGGTTAAAACATGACAATGTACTTGCTGATTAATGGAAGCCTCAGAATGGGATGGCCTGCTACATTTTCCCCAACCTTGGCCTCTCATCAGGAAGGGATAACAGCTGAAAAACATGGGTTAGGGAATAGTTGTCCCCTTGAAATATATAATCATTGATATTTAATCCTGTCCTGCCATTTTATGGGATTTTTTTTAAAATTTTTTAATTAAAAAAAATTTTTTTTATTGTGGGTAAAAATCAAATTTTTCACAATACATACCAATATTTGTAAAATGATATATAAATACATATGCATATATGTGCATTTGTTTACATAAATGTTATTTGTTATATATATATATATATATATTTTTTTAAAGGTGCTTAGATTACCATTTTATGGGATCTTAATGCTCAGCACGGTGAGGAGCCCCCAGGGCTATACAGAGCCATTGCTGGGTCCCTAGGGTGAGTGAAGGAATGATCAGACTGGAAATGGGCCAGAAGCCAAAAAATCTACTGTTGCTTCCTCGGCAATGGTTTTCATTACAGAGGACTTCAATTGAGCAGAGCTTTAAATCAATTTTTAACTAGGAATAGTAGTCTGAGAAGTGTTCTTTACCAAAATTTTCAAAGCAATGTGTTAATTGACTTTTATCTGTTCAGGTTGTAAACAATCATCTCTACTGCCTCTCTATTATCCCTCACTGATCTTTCAAATGGACAGGAATTTAATGGGCTTGAACTGCCATGTGACCAATGGTCACATGTGGTTTTGCTCCTCAAGGTTAGAGCCTCTTTCTGGGATGAGCTCTGAGCATCAATGCAGGATGTGACCCTAGGGCCTCCTGGGCAGCTTCCACACAGTTGGCAAGACTAGCCTTCTCCAGGGCAGGGCTATGTGGGGTTGGTCACCTCTCCACAGGTAGGGGATCTGTGACAGTCCAAGCAGTGTCCTTGAGTTCAGGAGATGGAGCTGGCGGCCCAAGAACAAGGATGTGACTAGAGTTTACAGGGCAGCATGCTTGAGGGAGGGACCTGGAGGCAGTGCAGAGAGGTACCCAGGCTTAGAGAATGTCAGAGAGAGAGCAAACTCAAGAGTTGTGCACGGGTCACCCGTTGGGCTTTAGCTGAGCATAGTGCATGAACAGAGCTACGCAAGTCCTCTCCAAACAAAGGACAAAACCAGCAGAAGGGAACAGGCAGAATAATGGTCAGAGTTCATAAAGGATGGGGAATAGTTCATGTTCTCACCAGTCAGGGTAGAAAAATTTTGTGATTCAGGTGGTATCAGGAAGAGCACTCAGAAGCTTGCTTCACTTGAGGATTAATTGGTATGAAACAAATATTGTAAAATATATCAGTAATTGTATATTTTGTCAAAACACGTAGAACTAACAAACAAATTCAGCAAAATGTCAGGTTACAAGATTAACATGCAAAAATCAGTTGTCTTTCTAAAAACCAAAAATGAGCCATTTAAAATGAATCTAAGAAAACAATTCCATTATATTAGCATATGTCATAATAAAATATTTAGCAATAAATTTAAACAAGAGAGTGAAAGACATTTGCACTGATAAATACAAAACTGTGATATAAGAAATTTAAAAAGACTAAATAATGGGGAAAAAAACACCTGTTTCATTGATAGAAAACCGAATATTGTTAAGATGTAAATGATACCCCAAAAGAACTATAGATTTAATGCAAAACCTTATGAAATTTGGCAACATTTTTTCAGTAAGAGAAAAATATTTTCTCAAATCCTGTGGAAATCAAGTAATCCTGAATAGTCAAAACAATTTTGAAATAAAAGAACAAAATGAAGAATGACACTTCTTTTTCTTAATTCAACTTTATTTTGTACCCTTACTAATTGAAAATATAAACAATTAAAAACTAAAAAGTAAACACAGATGAATAAAATTCTCAATTAAATTTACTGGATACATATAAATTTTTTTGAATCAAATAATATGTTACACAATACATTTGGTGCATAGTAATACAAACATACAGTATTTGTCCTTTTGCATCTGGCTTTCTTCCCTCAACATAATGTCCTCCAGGTTCATCCATGTTGTCATATGCTTTACAACTTCATTTCTTTTATAGCTGCATAATATTCCATCAAATGATGCTTCTAAATTTCGAAATTTATTACAAGCCACAGTCATCAAATGAGTGTGGTTATGGCCTAGAGATAAAGATATAGACCAAGGGAAAAGAATTGGGCATCCAGGAATTAACCTACACATTCAGGGTTGGCTGACTGTGGACAAGGAACACAAGTATATAAAATGGGAAAACAATTGTCCCTTTAATAAATGTTGCAGTGAAACCTAGATGTCCATATGCCTCTACCGACAGCATAAAAAAATATAAACTCAAAATGTTTCAAGGACCTAAACTTTAGAGTTAAGATCTGAACATTCTAGAATAAAACATAGGGAAATTCTTCATGTCCTTGGATTTGGCAGTGATTTTGCAGAAATGACACCCAAAACATGGACACTAAAAAGTGAAAAGAGATAAAATGACCTTTGTCAGAATTAAAAACAACTTTTTTAAATTCAAAAGACATTATCAGGAAATTGAAAAGACATCTTTTTAGAATGGGTGAAATTACATCTGATAAGGGATTAATATCAGGAATACATAAATAACACTTTCATCTATACAAGAAAAAATTGAAAAATAAAATTTAAAATGGGAAAAGGGCTTAAATAGATATTTCTTTAATGAAGATTTTCAAACAAGCATGTGACTACATGCTCACCAGAAGAGTCATTAGGTAAATGCCACTCAAAGCCACTGTGAGGCACCATTCCACTCTCAGTAATATGGCTGTTATTTTTAAAAATTCATGGAATAGGCCTTGTCCATCATCTCCTTGTTTCTTGTCCTGGGTGAGACCAATGAACTAGAGAGTAGGTATTGCAGCTCTGCTGAAATTCAGGGTTCAACTGGCACATGGAAAATAACAAGTGTTAGCAGCAATGCGTAGAAATTGGAACCCTTACATTTTGTTGGTAGTGATGTTTGGCCTCCTGAATATTAGTCTGGCTGGACCCCAGAAAGTCAAGTATAAAATTAACATATGAACCAACATTCCCACTTCTAAGTGTATATTCCCAGACATTGAAAGCAGGGACTCAAGTAGATATTTATACATCATTGTTCACAGCAGCATCATTCTCAACAGCCAGAGAGCAATCTGGTTTTTAAGCAGACCATCAAGCAGAGGTCAAGGATAAAAAAATGTTGTTTATACATACAAAAGAATATTATTCAGCCAATAAATGATAAAGTTGTGATACATTGCACAACATGAATGAAACTTGAAGACATCATCTTGAGTGGAATAAGACAGAAATGCAAGGATATTTATAATTTCACTTATAGGAATACCTAGATTAAGCAAATTTATGGAGATAGAAAATAGACTACAGGTTACCAGTGTCAGGAGTGGAACCAGAATGGAGAGTTATGGCTTAATATGTATAGGCTTTCAATCTGGTAGGCTGAAAGTTTCAATATGAATGCTGGTGATGGTAGGACCTCATTGTGAATGAAATTAATGCCACTGCATTATACACTTGAGTTGTTAAAATGGGAAGTTTGAGTTCTATAAAATTCATTCCAATTAAAAGCTTAAATGCTGTTATATTTATAACAACTTGAAATGATATTTTGCATATATTGGATGAAAGAAAATATGTTCTTATAATGAATTTTTCCTGCTTATTTTTAGATTTTTGTATAGTGGCAAACAGTTAATATAAAATTACATAGGGGCTTTCATATTTATCTTTTGTAGGAACAGAGTAGTGTGCTTCAAGCACACACTCACACACAGATCCTCGAAAATTTCTGAAAGAGTTGACATAAACCCTTAACAACGCTTATCTCTAGGGTAACATACTGGAGATCTGAGTTGGAAGAAAACTTACTTTACATGAAATTTTATAATGTTTAAGAAAAGAACAGAGTCTGTAGGACATTTTGACTAATGCTAACAGATGTAAAATTATGGGCACAGTGCCAGGGCTTTACATTTGTAAGGGTCTTTCTCATCCACCTTTTCCTTTGTCCATGCTGTAATGAAAAAGCAGAGTGTGCAAATAAAGTACTTGGCAAGATGATATTTCCATAAGATTCTTTGATCAGTTAAAAATTCATGAATTGAGGTAGTGCCTAAACTGCATGTGTATAGGAGTGGCCATAAGACAAAAAGAGATGATTATACAGGGTGAATGTGGAAACTTAAAGGAAATATTGAATTGATGACTTTGGGGTTACCTAGTGGGTATAAGACATTATTATTGCATTCATTATTATTATTATTATTATTGCATTTATTATAATTGCATTTATCCTTTCAGGACCTGTTGGTGGCATTTCTTGTATTTATCAATATCCCCCTTTGACCACACTCTCAACAAAGAGCTTTGTCAGAAGTTAACCTGAACCAATCGCCGTCAGCCATCATTTACTAGATTCCTTGTACAGGGTTAGCATCAGTCTCATCATATCCCTCTTTACTATCCCTTCTAATGTTTAAATCACAGAGATATCATCTGCAAAGTAAGTATCTGCAACTTCACATTTAATACTTTCACAAGGCTCAAAGAATCAGGGAGGTCAGAGTAATAGTTACCAAGAGAATAAAGCCAACAGATGACAGGTGCCTCAAATCCAGGGACCCTGCACCCCAAATTAAACTCACTGAGAAAATCCCAAGGTCTGGGATGTACCCAGTACATCCAGTAAATTTATTTTTGGCTTAATGTCTTCTACTGTTCTATTCCTTTAGATTGGTGTATACAGAACAACCTTTTCTATTAAAAGGTCACAAGTGCTCCCCTAATGGTATGAGTACTTAGGGCCCCTCAGTTTGGGAAAAAGATTCTGCCACACTTTTTACTTATGGTTGCACAGTTTCAATGTCTCTGATGATATAATTAAAAGTTTCCTCTATACATATAAAATTTTTGGATGGCTTGATCAGTTTGAATAATCCCATGCAGGAAAACATGGACCTGAGAGAATTCCTTCACCAGGAATTCAATGTATGGGTTTTCTTAAGTAGATCAGGCTTGCAAAATTGTGGTCTTAATTTAAAAAAATAATTCCAAATTTAAAGTATCTCAGGTGATCAAGTTAGAAAGTAAAGTGAGGTCAGGAATCAGGGATCCAAAATTAGATCTCTCTAACCAGGAGGGGGAAACTCCCAGTATTAGCCATGGTCTCGGAAAAGAGAACCACAGGGGATATCTGTGAATATTATGAGATTTTGTAAAAATTGTCTCATGTGAGTGTGGGTATGCACAATTTCAAATCTTGTAGGGTAGGCTATAATCTTGAGCTGCTGATAAAAGTTTTCAATTAATTTGCTAGGAGAAGCTGGCTGGCTGAATTAGAGGTGAAAATTATCTCTTCTGAATTCCTCACTTCTTTTAAGGCTTTCAACTGATTGGGTGGGGCATCTCTCATTGTTGAAGGCTATCTCCTCAGTTGAGTGTAGATATAATCAGCCATAGGTGCAATCAAATACTAATGATTTTAGTCCATAAAATGTCCTTACTGCAACAATTATACCAATGCTTGTGTGAACAAATAACTGGGCACCATCACCTGGCTATGTTGACTCTTATCCAAAATCCTGGTTTACTAAGAGTTACTGTTTATAATTGATAGAACAAGTAATATTTAATTAGGGGAAGCTTGAAATAGTAGCACAAGCAAAAATCAAAATGTCAGTAACCAGAATTCTGCATAAACTTGCCATTGATATGTTGCTGTTCTACTATGACACAAATAAGTAGGTGAAATGCCTCAAGGCTAGACAAAAGAAAGAGATCTATAAACTGGACAATTCCCAGAGCTCACACAGAACTGAGAGGTGTCTGAGTTCTGATAAGTCAGATTTGAAAGTGCTCGTTGAATAACCATGCATTCAGTAGAGACCTCCCAAGTGCCATATCTAAACTTTAGGATTAAAATAATATACAGTAAAAGATGCTGTAAAACTAAAAACTAGCAAAGCTTAAAACTAAGTCTCAAAAGCACCAAGCTCATCCTCAAGTAACTTAACTGAATAATAGAACAAAGTGCAATATGCTTTAAAGGAAGACAACAAACTCTCAGCTTCTGACAACATAATATTGGCAGTTTCCATATCCAATTAAACATTATAAGACATGTGAAGAGCATAAAAATCTATTAACCATAACCAGGAGAAATAGTTGTCAATAGAAAAGTCACAGAAATGACAAAGATGATGAATTTATCAAAGACTTTAAAAGAGCTATTGTAAATATACTCAAGGAATTGAGAGAAAATATGAACAAAATACGTGCAGAAATTGAAGGAATAAAAAATAGAAATTGAACTCTAACAACTTAGTATCTGAAATAAAAATGAACTGATTGGGAAAAACATCAGATTAGATACTAAACAAGAGGGGTTATAAATTGAAGATAGAACAATAGAAACTATTCAAACTGAAGAAACTATGGTTCTAGAGGTGAATCTCAGACTTTGAAATCCAATGGAGTATGCCCTGCAGGTTTTCAGAACTATTTGAGAACAGTGACCCTTTTTCCCTTCCAATTTCTCCCTAGGTAATGGGAATGCTTATTCTCTGACTGTCACTCCTTTGTAAAATGGAGTGCTTATTGTAAAATAAGCAGTTAACTTATTTTTTAAGTTTCACAGTTCTACAGTCAGAGGGGAATTTTTGCCCCAGGACAGACTATATGTCTACAATTGATTTTGATGAGATTTTATACTTAAAACTGTTACAAAAATGATATTAGGCATTTGAAATATTGTGGTGGATTGAGTGCATTTTGCATATGGAAAGAATATGTATTTCTGATGTCCAGATGGTGGTGTGTGACAGTTTGGGCTTTTGTGGACCTTAGAAAAATGTGTTCTTAGGACTAATCCATTCCTATGCAGGTAAACCTATTGAGGGGGGATCTTTTGATTAAATTTCTTCAGTTAAGGGCTGTATTAGTCAGCCAGAAGGGTGCTGAAGCAAAATACCAGAAATCTGTTGGTTTTTATAAAGGGTATTTATTTGGGGTAGAAGTTACAATTCTTTTGGATGTGGATATCCAGTTTTCCCAGCACCATTTTTTGAATACTTTGCTCTGGCCCAGCTGGGAAGTCTTGATAGCCTTGTCAAAAACACTTGACCTTTATATGTGAAGGTCTATTTCTGAGTTCTAAATTCAGTTCCATTGGTCAATATGTCTATCTTTATACCAGTACCTTGCTCTCTTTACCAATGCAGCTAAGTAATATGATTTAATTTCTGGAATTGAGAGTCCTCCAACTTAATTTTTTTAAACAAGGAGGTGAGGATTGACAAGCACCATACCAAGGAAATGAGACAACATACAAATGCAAGCAAGAGAGCTCCATACATTGGCTGTGTGGGAACAAAGCCCCTCTCAATTAGAAGTGGAGTGGACATCACCATCCCAGAATCCTCAGGATTGTGGAATGAACTATGGACTAGTGTGGACTTACAGGTGTTCTACTATACAAATATTGTGATTTTAGGAGTGAAAGAAATTACAGCACTGATGTGGAGGCCATGGCCACTGGAGTCTCTGGGGGCAGGGAGAGGAAAAAACAGTTGTAACACAGGGGCTTTTTTGGTACTTGGGAATCATCCTGAATGACATTACAATGTCAGATATAGGCCGTTTTATATCATCCCATAGCATGCAGAACTGTGTGGGAGATAGTGTAGACTATAATGTGAACTATGGTCCATGCTCAGTGGCAATGCCCCAGGATGCATTTAACAATTGCAATGAATGTGTCACACTAATGAAGGATGTTTATGTGGGAGGGTGTGGTAGGTTTCAGGTGTGTGGCACATGGGAATCCCTATATTTTTTTCTGTAACATTTATGTAATCTAAGTATCTTTTAAAAATAAAAAAATTAAAAAAAAATATTAAAAAAATAAAGCTGTTTTTGGCTAATTGAGGCCCCTTGCCCTCCCAAAGAAATATGATAATTGGCTTTTCAGTCTCTGCAGTAAAGGGCTGTCGATATTTTTATTGGGATTGCATTGAATCTGTAGATCATTTGGGTAGAATTTGTATCTTAAAAATATTTAGTCTTTCAGTCCATGAACACAGAATGTCCTTTCATTTATTTAAGTCTTCTTTAGTTTCATTTAGCAATGTTTTGTAGTTTTCTGAATACAGAACCTTTATATCTTTGGTTAAGTTTATCCCTAAATATTTGATTCTTTTAATCACCATGATTGGTTTTGGCTTTTATTAGGGATATTTATTTGGGATAAAAACTTATAGTTACAAGGCTCTAAAGAGTCCAACTCAATGTTGTTTTCTCACCAAAGTCTGTTGCCACATGTTGAAGCAAGATGGCAGCCAATCTCTGTCTTGTCTCTCCTTCCTTCTTCCTATTAAGACTCTGTCATCCCAGCTTCTTCTGATTTCAGCTGTAGGCTGGCATAGGGCTTGTTTCCTTCCAGGCCTTCTCAGCTGTTCTGCTTTTCTGTTCTCTTCAGCTGCAAACTATCAGGCTAATGGCTCATCTCTTACTGAGGCTTTAGTTGTTTGAGCCTTCTTCTTTCTGTTGCATGGCAGGACCAAAAGGACCTAGTGTATCCTCTGTGTGTCTTCTTGAGTGAATGTCCATTTATATAGACCAAAGCCAAGTTACACCTTACTGACATAGCCTAATCAGAAGTCCTAAATTGATTTTATCAAGCAAACTTAATCAGAGGCCCTTCACTGAGTTAATACAGTCAAAGGACATCACACCCAGAGGAGCAGAGCAGCTTACAAATATTGTCTTTCACATTTTTGGGATTCATAAGTAATATCAAACTGCCAAACTGATGATTCCCAAATTTGAATGTACCATCCAGTCTCCTTTCTTGAGATATTGGCTCATATATCCAACTTTGCACTGAATAGCTCCACATGGATACACCTAATAGGCATCTTGGTCTTTAAAAGTCCAGAAACCAAATTCTGGATTTTCATTTCCAACACCAGTCCTTCTCAATCTCAATTGATGGCAGCTATTCTTTTAGTTACTCATACTAAACACCTGAACACCACATATCCAAACCATCATCAAAGCACTTCCTTTAAAGGTTTCTTCCAGAATCTAACAGCTTGATGTCACATCCATCACTAAACCCAGGTCTAACCCACCATTATATTTCACTTAGAGTGTTGTAATAACATCATAATGATGTCCTCAATGATAAAAGTTCTTCCATTGGTAGAATCACAACAAGTCCATAGTAGAATAACAGTAATCTACTCTAGTCCATTGTTCATTCCCTAATCCTGAGGATTCTGGAATGGTGATGCCCACTCTACCTCTAAGGGGGTTTAGATCCTATATTAGTCAGCCAAAGGGGTGCTGAAGGAAAATAACAGAAATCTGTTGGCTTTTATATAGGGTATTTATTTGGGAAGAACCTTACAATTACACTTACAAGCGTAAGTTACTTCCCTCACCAAAGTCTGTTGCCATGTGTTGGAGCAAGATAGCTGCCAATGTCTGCATAGGTTCAGGCTTCCTTTTTTTTCTCTCTTTGTTAAGATGATTTTTTAATTTTTATTTTTAAAAGAAACTTAGATTACATAAATGTTACACAATAAATATAGGGGATTCCCATATGCCACTCTCCCTAGCCTTCCCATATTTTCCCAAATCAACAACATCATTCATTAGTATCATACATTGGCCACAATTGATGAACAGTTCTTGGGGCATTGCCACTTATTGTGGATTATAGTTTACATTGTAATTTACACTCTCTCCCTCACAATTTTGCAAGTTATTACAAGATATAAAATGGCTTGTATTTGTCATTTCAATGTCATTCAGGATTATTCCCAAGTCTCAAAAATGACCCCAAATTACACATTTTCTCACTCTCCCTGCCCTCACAACCTCCAGTGGCCACTGCCTCCACATCCATGATAAAAGTTCTTCCTTTCCTAGGATCACAAGTCTACAGTAGAACAACTGTAAGTCTACTCTAGTTCATCACCCATTCCCCAATCCTGAGTATTCTGGTATGGTGATGCCCACTCTGCCTTTAATTGAGAGGGGGCTTAGATCCCTTGGAACAGATGGATGGGACTTTCTTGAATGCAGTTCCAGACTCTCTCTGTTCCTTGAGATGGTCATTGTCAATCATCATCTCCTTCTGTTCCATCTATCCTATTTTCCCTCCCTCTCCCCTTAGGACCCATGGTAACCACCAAAATCAACTCCTTAAAGAATTAGATTCAAGGTTACTTGCAACAATATTGAGGGGTTGACATACTGGCCTGTTGTGCCCTATTAGGCACAGCCTATGGTCTCAAGATACTCCCACCACTCTATTTGTGAACATACCAGTCCTCCCCAGCATGGTAGAACAACACTTTTCTGCTCATTATGTGAGTCTCCACACACACTATGACAAGATGAATGCTATGTACTCCTTATAAGCCTGCCCTAGGTGCACCCTGTCCCATGTGCCCCCCCCACCCAACACCTTAAACCAGTAACCCTCTCCTGCTGTATTTGCCTAAAGAACATTCCCAACATTTTAGTTTCACCCACATATCCACAAATCACCACAGTTCACCTGTCTCATCTCCCAAGCCTCCCCCGAGTTCCATGGACAATCTAATCCACCCTCCCCACCCTACCCCCTCACAAACCAGCACTGTCCATCCCAATAGCATCACTGCACTACTATCATGCTGATCCTCTGCACAACTACACCCCTCCACCTTATCATAGATTTTGCCCTAATGGGCATTGACTTAACCTTCTTCTTCTTCTCTGTCTCCTGTAAACCTAACTTCCAGACACTAGCTCTATGAGCCTGCATGATTTGCTTAGTTCATATCAGTGAGGTCATATAAAATTTTCCTTCAGTGCTTGGCTTGCTTACTCAACATAATGTATCCAAGATTCATCCATGTTATCACATATGTTAATACTGCATTCCTTCTTACAGCTGAGTAATATTCCATTGTTTGTACATACCACAATTTGTTTATCCATTCATCTTTGGTGGACTTTGGATTGTTTCCAACTTTTGGCAGTAGTGAATAATGCCACTGTGAACATTGGTGTGCATATATCTGTTCATGTCCCTGCTTTCTATTCTTCAGGTATATACCCAGCAGTGGGATTGCTTGATCATATGGCAGTTCAATAGTTAGCTTCCTGAGGAAGCAGCAAACTGTCCTCGACAATGGCTGTACCATTCTACATTCCCACCACCAGTGGATAAGTGGTCTCATTCCTCCACATCCTCTCCAAAACTTGTAGTCCTCTGATTTTTTAATAGTCACCAGTCTAATGGATGTAAGATGATGTCTCATTGTGATTTTGATTTGCATTTCCCTAATAGCTAGTGATGTTGAGCAACTTTTCATGTGTTTTTTAGCTATTTATATTTCTTCTCTGGAGAAGTGTCTATTTCAAATCACTTGCCCATTTTTTAAGTGAGTTTTTTGTCTTTTTATTTTCAAGGTTTAGGATTTCTGTATATCACTGGATATTAGACCTCTCTCAGATATTTGGTTGTCAAATAATTTTTTCCATTGATTAGGAAAAAATTTCACTTACTTGACAAACTCCTTTGAGATGAAAAAGTTTTTAAATTTGAAGAGGTCCCTTTTACCTATTTTTCTTCCATTGCTCTTGCTTTGGGTTTAAAATTCATGCAAGTATTTCTTAATACAAGATCCTGTAGATGCATCCCTACATTATCCTCTAGGAGCTTTATGGTCTTTGCTCTTATATTTATATCTTTGATCCATCTTGAGTTAATTTTTGTATAATGGTTGAGGTGGTATTCCTCTCTCATTCTTTTGAATATGGTTATACAATTCTCCAACTGACATTTGTTGAAGAGGCCATTCTTTCCCAGTTGAATGAGCTTGGTGACCTTGTTGAATCTCAGGATCTATATCAGAACTCTCGATTCAGTTCCATTGGTCAGTATGTCTATCCTTTTTTTTTTTTTTT
>JAQZBX010085848.1:0-13080 GCA_029593785.1 Cabassous unicinctus
ATAAATTACAAATCAGAGAGTTCAAGTGCAGAATAGTATGACCCTCAAGGTCATTATTGCAAATATAGAAACATTCACATATGTAGGAAAAGATTGGAGTACATTTTGAGAATATAAATAAATTTTGTAACATTAAAATACTTGAGAATAGAAGTGTGTTTTCTAATTGTTTAAGGATCATTTCTGAACTAAAATATCAGAATAAATTAGAGTTAAGTACAAAATAGGCACTGTAGTTCCATGGCTGTTGAACTTGGATGCACATCAGAATCAAGTGGAGAACATAAAAAAAATATAGATGCTTGGGGGCCATATTTGAAAATGCTACAATAATGGGCAGCATTATTTTTTAAATGTTATTTTAAAAATGTTTACCCAGGGGAAGCGGGTGTGGCTCAATCGATAGAGCTCCCGTTTACCATATGGGAGGCCCCGGGTTCACTTCCCGGGGCCTCCTTGTGAAGGCAGACCAGCCTGCGCGGTGCGGTGGGCTGATGCAGCAGGACCTCACAGCAAGGGGAAGATAAGCAGACACAGAAGAAACACACAGCGAATGGAGACAGCAAACACAAGCAGCAATGGGGGGATAAATAAATAAATAAATAAATCTTAAAAAAAAAAAAAGTTTACCCAGGATATTATGGCATGAAGAATCAATGAAAACAAACAGGAAATTTTGAAATAAGTGTAAACCCCATCTTACATAAACTAAGAGAAACCTGGGGTGCTGATATATAAATTAGTGGTAAAAACTAAACATAGAAAAGTGTGGAAGAAGATGCAGGAGGAAGATCTCAGAAAAAACTGCAAGTTTACTCTTCCAAGAAGAGGACATCCTGAATTGCACACCCACAGCAGCTTAAAAGAGTGGCAAGAAGTTGCAGACTGGAGGTGGAGATTCTTTGGACTTTTCCCCTGAAGGAAGAAAACAAGTAAACAGAATGTTCATTTAAAAATGGAGAAAGAACAGTTACATAAACCAATATCTTACAAATCTAAACTTGCACAATATAAACTAGTCCCAGAGAGACAAATCATGAAGCCATTTATGGGCAAATGAGTGTATGATACACAGAGCCTCTCCTACCTGGCTGAGGACTGACCTCACCCCTGCTCCCCACCCCCACCCCAGGCATCCCTCCCCATAACTCCTTGGTAGCACATCCAGCTTTAGCTGCTATAACATTAAATGCTGCCCGCCCAGAACTCATCTTGTTTTGAGAAAGGAGTACATACAAAGGTGTTTCACTAAAACTTGCATGCAAACCTCTGGCATTCAGCCTCATTTCCCCCTCAGCCCTATAAAATCTAAAGAGCTGTTGATAAAGGTGCAGATATACTAGTGTGAACTTCCCAACATCTTGCTGTCTGTCACAAGGTAGCTGCAGCTCTTTGTAAGTTCCCCAAATAAATGTTTAAGGGCTGATCACCCTTTTGTACAGTGTTTTTCTTCAGAATCTTAATAGGCTCCATTGTGGGGCATTTTGGGACAGTCCTAGCTGTGTTTCCTCTTATATCTTCTTTTGGGTGGAGTCCTGCTGCTGGTTCAGTGGGAGGCAACAAGTAGAAGACATACCAAAAAAATTCAATACATTGTTTGGGGAGTTTAAAAGTGATGAAACTTTAACAAAGAGCAAATGATTGATAATCACAAAAGTAAGGGCATTAACTATGTCTGGTTGTGAGGGAAGGGGATATGAGTGTGTTGCATGCAGAATGTGTCAAAGTTACTGATTGTTCTATATTTACAAGTTGGTGCATGAACTGCATTTTTATTTATAATTATTCTATATATTTTAAATATTCATTTTACATATTCCCTTGAAATGTGACTAGAACAATTGAGAAATGAATTTTGTTTAATTTAATTGAAATTGAAGTCTTCAAAATATAACTAGTGGCCACAATATTGCACAGACAAGCTCTAAAGTATCTGATATTTCATTTTTTAAGTGGGAAAATATTAACCATCTTAGGCAAAAAAAGTGTATCAAAAAGACTCAGCTAATACAAAGAAAATTATTAAAAAGGAAACAGCACAAGAGCTATACAAAAAAGCTGGGAGGAAAAAGAGGAAAATGAAAACAACAATAGTTTCCTAAGAACACTTTTGAGAAAAACATGCAATAGAAAAAATGAAATCTATGATCAAAATTGACCCTAAAGTACTAAAATTAATAAAATATCATTAATTAAAAAGTAGGAGACAAAAGTATAGGTCCCAGGGCTATACTAAAAAGAGGAGACAAAAGTATAGATTCCAGGGCTCAGACAGGAGCAGGCCAGAAACAGAGCTGAAACAGAGGGACTGAGCCCAGAAAAAAGAAATGCCTGACTCTGAAAGTGGTTTACCGTGGAAGAAGGACATAGGATGAGGGGATAGGGAGGTGTTTTTTTAAATAAAGAATTCTAAAATTATTTAGTCCTTTAAACTAACTCTGGACTGAAGCTAATTCCAGGAGACCCAAATAATCACTGTTGTTCACCAGTCAGGGTAGGGCTTTATGGAGGTCAGGTGATCAATGGAGTTTTCGCTCAGGTCTGTCTCACAGTGGATCCAGTGGTTCCCTTACCCTATCCCTGTTCCAAAATGCATAATTAGAACAGACATACTCAGGAACAAGCAGAAACCCCACAATGGTTCCCTGACATGTGGAGTGAGAGTTGTAATATGGAAAGCCAACTGCAAGGCAACAAAACTGTCTTTAAGTAGGAAAAAAGAAAATCAAAAGCAATGCTTGCTAAGGGGTGTGGAGTTTTTCTTTTTGGAGTAATGAAGTAATTCTAAAATTGTTTGTGATGATGAATGCACAACATTGTGATTATACTAAAAGCCACTGGTTATACACTTTAGATAGATTGTTTGACATGAATATATCTCAATAAAACGGTTTAATAAATAAATAAATAAATAAATAATTGTGCAAGAATAGCCAGAAATAGCAGCTATGTACATCAGGGGAAACAGAGAGAGATTGAGAGGTAAAGACTTTTGTTGTTTGTCTGCTTTTTGTTTATTATTATTATTGAAATAATGAAAATGCTCCAATAATGATTGAAGTGATAAATGCACAATTACGTGATTATACAAAATCCCATTGAGTGTGCACTTTGGATGAATTGTATGCTTTATTAATATGTATCAATAAAATTGAATTGTTAAAAAAGCAATACTGTATTACCAAAAAGATTACAGAGATTAGTACCACCATCAAGGACTTGAAAGTTGCAGGGGAATTCATTCCCACCATATCCCCATTCAACTCTTCTATTTATCCTGCACAGAAAACAAATAAATCTTGGAGGATAAGAGGGATTATTATAAACATAGCCAGGTAATGACTCCAAATGCAGCTACTATTACAAAGGCAGTATCATTGCTTGAGTGAATTAATGCCTTCACTGGTAACTCGAATGCAGCTATTGATCTGGCAGTTGCTTTTTTTCTTGATGCCTATTGTTAAAGACCACCAGAAAGGTTGTTTTCAGCTGTCAAGGCCAGCAATACACATTTGCCATCCTAACTTATGGGTATACCATCTCTCTAGCCCTATGCAATAATTTAGTCTTTAGGGACCTCATTTGGCATTCCCTTCCACAAGACATCACACTTCTTCATTGCATTGATATTATGCTAATTGGACCTAGTGAGCAAGAAGTCAAAACTATTTTAGATTTATTTGTATGGCATTTGTTTTGTCCAAGGGTGGGAAATAAATCCAAAGTATTCAGGGGCCATCCCCATCAGTGAAATTGTCAGTCAAGTGGTGTGGGGCATGTTAAGATATCCCTTCTGAAGTGAAGGATAGGGTATTCCATCTGGCTCATCCTACAACCAAAAAGGAGACACAACACCTGTTTGGCCTATTTGGATTTGGAGCCTGTACATGATTCTATATCGGCATCCTATCTATATTGTTGTTTCTCCCATACCTAAGATTCATAGTTCAAGGAATCAAGAGGTGGGAAGGTTGTGGCACCACTCACTAATGATCCATTAATGATCCACTAGAAAAAATTTTGCTTCCTGTTCCTATGACCATATGCTTTGCTGGGCTAGTAGTTTTGGTTACAAAGAGATAAGCACTTCCACCAGGAGGCACAATAATGAGTCTGTTTAACTGGAAGTTAAGATGGCCACATGGCTACTGTGGGTTCCTCATGCCTCTGAAACAAGAGGCAAAGAAGGGAGTTGCTATCTTGGCTGTGGTGATTGATACTGATTTCCAAGGGGAAACTGGACTCCTACTACTATACAATGGAGATAAGGTAATGGAGATACAAGAGATTCCTTTGGGTGTCTCTTACTATTAGTATGTCTTGTGATTAACAGTAAATTAAAAACTGCCATGACCCAATTCAGGCAAGACTATTGATGGTACAAACCATTAAGGAATGAAGGTTTTGGTCAACCCACCATATAAGGAACCATGATCACTGTGGCAGTTTGGCATTGTTTATGAATTCCAAAAATAGTTATTGGATTATATTTGTAAATTGGTCTGTACATGGGCATGATTAAATTATGATTAGGGCTTTGATTGGGCCACATCAGTAAGACACAGATAAAACTACATAGAAGAGCATAGGAGTGAGTTGGAGTTTTGATGCTGAGTTTTTGAGTTGGAGCCCAGGAAGTTAGCACACAGAGGAGCTTGCTTGTGAGGAAGGAGAGAAGGCCCTGGGAAAATAGATGAACCATTCATCTGACAGTTGACAGCTGGCCTTGTAGAGAGAACAAACAGCTTAACCTGTAGAGAATCGAGCCTCAGGGAGAGAGACAAAGCCTAAAGAGCTTGACCATGGAGCCTTAAGAGGAAGCAGAATGTTGAACATCAGCAGCCATCTTGCTCCAACACATGGCAATAGACTGCTGAGGGAAGTAACTTATACTTTATGACCTGGTACCTGTAAGCTTCTACCCTATATAAATACCCTTTATAAATACTGACTGATTTCTGGTATTTTGCATCAGCACCCTTTTGGCTGACTAATACAACCACCTAATGTTCTTGCTGAGGATAAAGTGGGTAGTGGAAGAAGATACTTGTAAATGTAAGCTATGACCATATGACCAATTGTAGAAATGAGGACTCTAATGGTTATGAATAATTCCTTCTTGTTTTATTATAAATGTGTTTTTGTATATCTGACTATCCATCATATCTTTTTTATTTCTTCTCTTATCCCCTTATCATATAAGTTGTATTAACTTTGTCATAATATTTAAGATACAGGATATCTAGGATAAGAGTGAGCATCATCCAAGGACTTATATCCTCTTCTGGGGAAAGGGTTAATGTGGTTTTATTTGTATGCAGGACAGTGTATCAGGTTTAGTGGAAGTTTGACTATACTATTTTACTTATTTGGAGATTAAGTTTGGTTTAAGGAGATGTGTATGGGGGCCAAGATGACAAGGGGTGAACAATGATTGTTAATTTCATGTGTCAACTTGGCTACATTATAGTGTCCAGTTGTTTGGCCCAACAGTAGCCTACTTGTTACTGTGAAGACATTTTGTAAATGGGATTTGCATCCACAATCAGTTTATTGCATGTCTCCTCAAAATTGCTCTCTGAAAGGTGGTAATCTCATCCAATCATTTGGAGGTCTTAAGAACAAGAATTGAGGATTTCAGCAGTCAGAAGAATGCCTTCCTAAACATCAACATTGGCTCTATCTGGAATTTCCAGGCAGGCACCTTACCCTGTGGAATGGGTAATATGGACTAGAACAATACATTTATTAGAGTGTCTAGCCTCTGGTGTGCCATAGAGAGTTTGAATTTGCCAACACCCATGGTCACATGAGTCAATTCTATGGAAAACCCTGACTACATAACAGCTATTTTTATACCTCAGGACCTCCATAGGGCTTATAAAATATACAGTGAAGGGATTTGAGGGAAATATAGTCATTTCCTCTAATATCTTCCTGAAGTAATAGCTGGAATCCTGTTCAATATAATTATCATCAGCAGGAATCTTAATACTTTTCATAATTTATATACATGAAAGCATTTGTAAAATATAAATATCATCTATTGTAGTGTTATTAAGTAAATGTATTTCATGGAAAAAATGACAAAATTTCTTTAAAACAGAAGCAGAATTAAGTCAGCTCTTTGAATTTGACATGCAGCAGAATGATAAGAAATCAAAGCTTGTAGTACATGCTACTCTTTGCTTGGTAGTTTACATATATTTGCTTATTTATTCCTCACCATCACACTGCTGTTTATAATTCATTTACCCACTTAAGTGGATGGTTGAAAAAAGATTCAGAAAGTTTTAGTAATACGACAAATTTCCATAACTACAAGATGTTATTGCTAGAGAACCTAGCTCTCTGCCTGTTTCCAAACTCAAATTCCTAAACATGCTCATTGTGAGGGGTATACACCACACCTATGTTGTGCCTGGATATGTTACCTCTCAGATCAATGATTAGAGCTGCCCACCCATTAACACAGACTCCTCTCCTTGCAGCATATTGAAAAACAACTCCTTATTTACAGGTTATCCTCCCACCTCCCACACAGGAACCTCTAGTGTATTGACCCCACTTTGTATACACCAGTCTCCACTACTCGTTTTTACTACCCAGTTTAGTCCCCATTTATTCATTTCAACATATATTTTCTAAGACCAAAATAATAATATCTTTTGACCCTTTCACCACATCTGCTGATCAAGTCCTCCATCCCCAGTGACTCTAAATACCTGCCTATTCCATGGCTTCATTTGACACAGCACATGATGAGGATATTGAACCTGGTCTAAATACCATCACAAATATCCAATGGCTTTTGCATACACTGGAAATGGTACTGTGCCTTGCTAATTAAAACATTCTTACATGTCCCATATATATGTCAAATTCCATGGCTTTTGAATCTCTTTGCCTCATCCCTTCATTTTTTTCCCAATTAAAAAGCACTGCTTTATAATAATAATAATAATAATAATTTTAAATCCTATTTAAACCATAAGGATGCACTGAGAGTTTGAGTATTGCATTCTTCAAGTATGCTGTTCAGATTTTTTTTTAATTAATGACTATACACATTTTACAAAACCTTAAAAATACAGCCAAAGAATTTTTCTTAAAATTAAGTAGAGGGCTGCTTCAAAATACTCTAGTAGAGCTGTTCAGTGATCCCATGGGGGGCATAATGCTCTCACTTCTGTATCCTAGCAGAGGTTAAGGGATCAGGTTAAAAAGTGATTATACTTCTGGGGTTAACATGAGTGGCCAGCTTGGGTGAGAAAGACTACTTCAAGACTCGATTGAGAGCTGGGGGTGGGTGGAGACACCGTCACTCTCAACACATGTGTTCTGGCTTTCCAGATCCATTTCAGGTTCTGGCTCTGCCTGAATTTACTGGACATTGTGTGGAGACACTGGTGCCCTCCTGCCCTGGTGCTGCAAGAGATGCTTCTGGCTTTGGCCAATTACACTAATGTTTTCCAAAGCATTGTGGGTCATTTTAGATAACATTTGTTCTGATTCTGTTTTCTGCCCTCTGCACCTTGCGGTTTGCCTCCTGGATCAGGGTCCTCACTGCCAGAAGACTCCATCAGTAGACTTAATATGCTTATTTGCAAACTCCAAAATTTTTAAACACATCGAGACTGTCAATTTAGGTAAGCATTTGCTTCGCTTCAACAGTGATTACACATGCAGCTGTAAGACGGAGGCTTCCTGCCCACCTTCATCACTCTTCCTCAAGTATTTCTAAGATGTACAGAGATCCTGGTAGGAGAATCAACGGAGAGAAGAAGAGCAGGCAGAGTCTCCGCCAGAACCATCCCTGGAACTCAAGATCCGGCTGCTGTCCCTGCTGCCCCCAGGGCCTGGTCCATCCCCCCAACCACCGCCTCTAGCCCTCCCCCAGCACCGCCTCAGCAGCCACTTCAGTCCCAGGGCGGGAGCGCAAACCCGTGGAAGGGTCAGGGAGCAAGCACCTAGGCCACCACCCACAACTTCTGCCCCCCGCCAGCTGCGCATGCGCGAGGCGGCAGCTAGGCCAGTCCCTCCGTTCATTTTTTTTTTATTGTTTTTTCCTAACCCTAACCCTAACTCTAAGCCTACCTCCTTTCATTTTTAACAGATGACGTTGCCTCCTACTACACAGAGGAATTCATTAATCTGGCAATCTACCTCGACTCGTTGTTATGAAATCTACAAATGTTCATATATTAGTAACCTTCAGTTACCTCTCCTCTTATGTGAAAAGTAAAATTTAAGAATCATCTCTACCCCTGGCCATCCACTTTCTCTAAATAGATCCATTTCTTTTCTACTTTATTGGTAACGTTTAATTATTGAATATACACTAAATCCCCTTTACCAGCGACCACTCCATATATTTTCCATCCATTATGTCATTATTTAAACACAATATCTTCCATCTTGAAACCAAAAACACCTCTTAAACTATGTTCTCCCAGCTCCTGCTCCATTTTTATCCTCTTTACAAACTTATAGAGCCATCTATATCTAGTTACCATTTTCTAACCCTGTGACTTCTAATGTAGCTTATGATTTCACCATAAATAAATACCCTTAAGATCACAAAGGGTCTCTACAAAATTAAGTACAATGAGCCTTTTACTTGGAATGAAATTAGAATTGGACCATGACTTTTTTGAAGGAACTTTATTTTTCTTAGGATTTTTTAAATTTCTGAGGCTCTTGACTGTCTTCAAGCTATTATAGTCACTCCTTCCCAGTGTCTTCATCTAGAAATTTTAAAGCAATACTATTGAAGCATCTCAAAACCAAATGTTACATAATGTCTTGGAAATCTCATGCATTTCTTTGCCAGACCTCTTCTGCGCTGTGCTCAAAACTATTGCCTGAATTTTTCTTCTAAGCTTTAATCTCTGCTCCTGAATGTTACATACTTCTAAATTGAAATAGATATCAAACTGAAGCAATGAATTTTCACCCCACAAGTAATCAATAATCATCCTCAAGTCTCCAATATGAGTTAGTAGCTCATCAAAAATCCAGAGATTAATCTTTGATACACCTTGTATTAGTCAGCCAATGGGGTGCTAATGCAAAATACTAGAAATTGGTTGGTTTTCATAAAGGGTATTTATTTGGGGCAGAAGCCCACAGTTACCAGGCAATAAAGCATAAGTTATTTCCTTCACCAAAGTCTGTTGCCACATGTTGGAGCAAAACAGCTGGTGACATTTGCCAGGGTTCTGGCTTCTTGGGTTCCTCTCTTCCCCGGTCTCTGTTTCTCTCTGGGCTCAGTGCCTCTGTTTCCTCCACAAGGTCAGCTGTAGACTATGAGGCTTTCTAGGCTTTGCCTGTCTCCACAAGGCCAGCGGTGAACTGTCAGGTGAACAGCTCATCTCTTTACCCAGGGACTTCTCTCCTTCTCATGACCAATCTCCTCTGTATGCTTACTTCCCTGGGCTCCAGCATTAAAATTCAGCATCAGAACTCCAACATCAAAACTCCAACAACCCCTCTGCTCTGCCACGTAGTTTTATCTCTGAATCCCTGCCTACCAAGGGGTGGGGACCCAGCATCCTACTGACATGGCCAATGTAAACCCTAATCATTACTTAATCACACCCAGAGGAACAGACCAGTTTACAAGCATAATCCAATATATATTTTTGGAATTCATAACTATATCAAACCGCCGAACTGCTACACACCATTTCAGAACCACACAAACACAAAGGAGCATCGATGTTATCTCTACATTATGCACACAATATCTCAGATATCCTTTCTCTGAATTTTACCCTAAGTTAGCCTTCTCTTTCTCCTGCCCATTGGCTTAATTATGACTCTGCAGTTCCTTCAGGCCCCTCATCTAATTTTTCAGTGTGCATTTATCAGTTTGTTCAAGTATTTCTTTTTGCATTTCTACCCTTTAAATTAATTTCACAGAAATAAAACTCTATGATAGTAAGATGAAACAAGCATCCCTTTGACCACTACTACTTAGGGAATATGAACCCATAGAAATTCCATATGCACAATAACCTAATCTTCTCTGCAGTTAAGATTAAATAATTACTTTGAGCTTCATAATTAACTTACCAAATTAAGACTGTTCCTCCACCACCAAAATTTATGCTAAAGCTAATGTATTGACATTTTTACTGGGAGTAGATTTACCACACTCAGGACTTCAGGGCTTTGGTGATTTTCTATCTTTCTATAAAGTCCATAACCTCATCATTCATATAATCCAAAACATACACTCTGATTAATTTGGATACAAACCAACATGTATTTATATGCCTTTAACATGATTTTCATCTCTAATTAAGTAAGTCATGTAGATGCATTTAAAGAAAAGATATTCTGTCCTACATTTTTGTCATTCTTCCAAAAGTGCCCCATAGCAACCCATATGCCATAGCCCAGAAAGATCATTTTTTGTTGTTGTTTTTAGTGGTGCTAGTCAAAAAGTACAATTCCCCTATACAATTTTGAGAGTTAAAAAAATGGCTTATAAAAATAAACACCCTGGTCTATTCAAAGAAAGTGAAATAACCTATAAAAATACATTGTTCATTGTGAAATATGTTCATATTCAATTAAATGTAAGAAAGAACCTGCATTGCCAGGGAAGTAGCAAGAGTAAGATAATCAGGGATGTGTGTGTGGGCCTCCTTCAGATTAGTCAGCCAGGTGGGGTGTTGTGGCCCTTTGTTTCTAGACAACCCTTGTCCCACAGGATTCTCATTACTAGTCACTTAGGTAGGCCCTGGGACTATGGGGAATCCAGGCAGAACTTCCTAGGGTAAGGGAACCTGGATCACTTGAAAGCTTCCTTTACTGTCCCAGCTACATCACCTGACACTATGCCCAATGTTGCTTTTACATCTCCAAAGCTATCCTCTCCACTGTCTCAGGGCTGGCTGGAGAAGATCATGAGATCTGAGGTCCTAGGTGTGGATTGCATTTTTTCCCTCCAAGAACTGAACGTGTGACTGTAACAGAAAGATTTAGTCTACATCCTCTTTGATAAAAAGGTAATGGTATTTTCAAATTCATAGTTTTTTCATGAAGATTAAATGGCAGACTATCTGTAAAGTGTCTAGATAGTGATGGACACACAGTAAGTTTTCTGTAAGTGTTTCATGCTACTATTTATCCCTGGATGAAATATAAGACTTATCTTTCAATGCTGGACTTTAACATCTTTCAGGAAGAGACAGCTGGGCATATTGGACAAGCCCAAATACAGAAGCCTGGAGCTACTGCCTGGGAGGACAGTCCTGGGTCTCCAGAGGCTCCAAGGCCAAACATGGTTCAAGCTGTGTCCACATAAGCTAGATAGGGGACAGGTTAATGTGAGCTCAAATCCATTTTTATTGGCTAGGGGAAATGTGAGAATAAGGCTGAACATGTAAGAAGGGAGGGGAGATGTAGAGACATGGAAAAGTGATGGAGGAGACCAGGTGATTCTGTTTACATAGCCTTGCTGAGTGATACCTTCAAGGCTATTAGATTGGTCCTATCCCCTGTGGCAGAAATGTTCTAGAGCAGAACTCTAGGATTCCATACACCCAGTCCCAATTCAGGAACAACTAGCTAGGATCCCCTGCTCTGAATAATCGAGTCCAGGTACCTCACTAATCAGAGACAGAAACTGGACAATAGAACATGTTGCCATGGAGATAATAATGTCCCAATCTTGCTAACAGGGTCCAGGTTAATTTGCATAATCTATACCACTTCTTGAGCATATAATGTACTCATTGGCTGGACTCTTTTTTCCTCTCACTCAATCTCCAAGCAGTGTTATAGACCTGAAGGCAGACATTCAAGGTCTGGCTAAGTGCCCTATTCTTCTGGCACTTCAGAAAAATGGGTGCTAATAGATGGACGTTGAATGAGGAAGGTCCACTTCCAGGCTTCCCCTATACTGTATTACTGCTCATTGACAATGATAGTCATCACCCAAGAGCTCTGATGAAAGTGTACAATGAGATTAATATTGATTGCTTGCTTGCTAACACATTAATTCTGAAGCTCATGGGTTAAGGAGTAATTTTGACTTTCAAGTCTTATTATTTAAGAAATCCATTTCATAAGGCTATAGCAGCTATAGATAGTGATTCCTGTGATGGACCTAGTCAAAGTAAGTTGAAAATCTTCTGGAAAAGATTCATCATTTTAGATTCCATTAAGAGTATTTGTGATTCATGGGAGGAGGTAAAAATATAAATATTAACAGGAATTTGGAAGAAATTGATTCCAACGCTCATGCATGATTTTGGGGGCTTCAAGACTTCAGTGGAGAGGATCCAGGAAGATGGCATCAGTTTAAGTGGGCACTCACCATCTCTTTCACAAAAAGTGGCTGAGAAGGGGCAAGATCCTGCCTAAGTGAACTGTTTTGGGTACCCATAGAGCAGGAGGCTTCCCTCCTGGAGGGAAATGGACACATAGATAAAAAGCCCAAGTGAAAACTTTGAGGTTTTTGCTCCAGTGGCTGGAAATGGCAGACAACTAGCCTCACCCTAAAGGCAAAGCCTATGAGGCCCCAGCCACCAAGCAGGATGGAGCACTCTTTGGGAGGAAGAGGGCTCTAGCAAAAGGTAGAGAGGTAATTCCTTTCTGTGGGTTGTTACTTGGACCCTCTTTGAACTTTAGGGAGCATACCAGCTGGCAAGGGGTGACCCCAGGAAAAGGGGAGAGGCAAATACGCTTAGGCACCCTGATTTACCTAGCCAACCTGGAAGAGGGGAACTTGGTCTGGAAAATGATGGAGTCAGGAAAATGACTAATCTTGTGCTGAAAATTATCAAAATTCTAACTCCCCTAAAGGAGGTGGGCAGTAGGAAGCCCTTGATAACCTTCCAAGGGCCTATTTAGGGTACCCTGAGAACAGGGGGAGGTCTGGAAGAGGGTTGAGGGTCATTTCTCTGTGGTGAGTTCAGATACCAGGGTCCCATTGAATTTCAGAAAGGAACTCAACCTAACCAAGAGAGGTGAGGGGGAATCTGATCGTACAGGAAATCATTGCCTGCTGTGCTGGGAGAGAAAGCAATAGGAATAGAAAGGGGACAGGGACAGACAGGAATCTAA
>JAQZBX010085849.1:0-13069 GCA_029593785.1 Cabassous unicinctus
AACAAAAAACAAAAAAACAGAAAACTATAAGTACTGGAGAGGTTGTGGGGAAATAGGAACACTCCTTCACTGTTGGTTAGAATGTAGAATGGTGCGGCCTCTGTGGAGGACAGTTCAATAGTACCTCAGGAAGCTGAATATAAAACTGCCATATGATCCAGCAATCCTGTTACTAAGAATATATTCAGATGACGCATGGACCTGAACAGACATTTGCACACCAATGTCCATAGCAGCATTAGTCACAATCACTAAAATATGGAAACAATCCAAGTGACCATCAACCAATGAATGGATAAAATAAAATGTGGTACATCATACAATGGAATACCATTCAGCTATAAGACCATGACAACATGGATAAACTTTGAGTTCATTATGTTGAGTGAAATAATCCAGACACAAAAGGATAAATATTGTATGTTCTTACTAATATGAACTAAGTATGATGAGTAAACTCGTGGAGTTAAACTCTAGCATATGGGTTACTAGGAGATAGAATGTGGGTTGAGAAAGGGGAGCTGATGTTCAATGTATGGAGAATTTTTAATAAGGTTTATTGTAAATGTGGGGAAATGGATAGAGTTGATAGTAACACATTATAGTGAGTATAACTAACACTGCTGATTTATAAATGCGATTGTGGCTGAAAGGGGTATTCTGTGGACATAAATGTCAATTGAAAGGAATCTAGAGCATAATCTAGGGACTGTATAACATAGTGATTTTGGTGGTGGATGAAGACTGTGGTTAATAGTATACATATAAGAATCTTCTTTTACCAAGTGTTAAGAACATGGTAATACACAGGAAAATTAGAACTAATATAACTTATGGATGATAGTTAACAGTAATATTGTAATATTTTGCAGCAATGACAAAGAAGATATTACATCAATTCTAAGCGACAACTATGGGGGGTATAAGAGGGTATAGATTTTTCCTTTTGGAGTAATGAAAATGTTCTAAAATTGAATGAGATAATGGTACCCTTAGCTACTATGGTTGACTCTCTAGAACAGTATCTCTTGAAAATGGTAGCAAAGCAACAATATGATTTTAACCAATCTTCATTTGTTCTTGTTTGAAAACTAAGAGAAGGTCAAAACTTGGTATTTTGGCATCAGCATGATTTTGACGAAAATGGAATCAGTTACTGGATTAGGACAAATGCCAAAATGGCATGTGAGGGAATTGGATGTGGCTCAGGCAATTGGGCTCCTATCTGCCATATAGGAGGTCCGGGGTTCGATTCCTGGAGCCTCCTGGTGGAAGGCAAGGTGGCTCTTGTGGCGAGTTGGCTCACATGGAGTACTGGCCCACATGGAGCACTGGCCCACACGGAATACTGGCCCACGCACAGTACTGGCCCATGCAGGAGAACTGGCTCTCATGGAGAGCTGGTGCAGCAAGATGACATAACAAAAAGAGACACAGAGGACAGACAATAAGAGACACAGCAAACCAGGGAGCTGAGGTGGCACAGGAGATTGAGCGCCTCTCTCCCACTCCGGAGGGTCCCAGGATTGCTTCCTGGTGCCGCCCAGGGAAAAGGCAAGCAGAAACAGAAAAACACACAAGGAGCAGACAGCGAGCGCAAGAGCAACGAGGTGGGGTGAGAGAAATAGATAAATAAATAAATTTAAAAATGGCATATGAATGGGTAAATCCAGCTGCTTATGGACTTGTAGTAGGAACATCCCCAGAAGGAAGAAAGCTACTGTATGGCTGCTTAGAAGACATATTAAGTCAAGATAATTCAGCTTTAAATTGCTATAGTAATGGTGATAAGAATGCCTGGTTTGCCATAAATCTGGGTCTGTGGATGATACTGTCAGCATATATACTTCATCATGCTCATGGTTATGGAAGGTCTGTACTGAGAAACTGGGTTTTCCAGGTATCCAAAGATGGGCAGAACTGGACTTCTTTGTATACCCATGTTGATGACTGCAGTCTCAATGAACCAGGATCAACAGCAACCTGGCCTCTTGATCTGCCAAAAGATGAGAAACAGGGATGGCGACATGTGAGAATAAAACAGATGGGGAAGACAACAACTATGGCAGCTGCCAGTGGTAGATTTGAAAGTGAGAGGAGTATTGAAGAGCATAAAGAACAGACTTGGATTGCCAGGGCTGAAGTATTGTGCCAGGATAAAGCCAATTTTGAAAAGGAAGAAAAGTATAAAGATCTTAAGCAACTCCTTGGTGAAGATACATGATGCTACCTGATGTGAATGAGCAAACTGAACAATTCTCACAGGAACACTCTGTGAAGAAAAAGAAGAAAAAAAGACAAGCATCCCAAAAAAGTAAAGCTAGAGAAGAAGAAAGAGAGCAAGAAACGGAAATAGGAAAATGAGTCAGCTGATAGTGCATCAAGCTCTGAAGATGAGTGGGTTGAGGCTGTTCCATCTCAGACTCCCAGCAAAGAAAAGGCCCAGAAAGAGAAAGACAAAAAGTTGGAAAAAGAAGAAATCAACCAAGTTAGTTGGAGGGATGAGTGGATAACTTGATTTTACGTCTAAGACTGTATCATTATCATCATACAAAGTTGAAAAAGAAACTCTAAGGAAAACGGAGCAAGAGAAAACCCAAGCAGCTGAGCAGTCCAGGCTGTTGGAAAGAGAACTGAATCCCTACTGGAAGGATGGTGGTTCAGGCATTCCACCAGAAGATTGTAATGCATCACCAATTACTAAAGTTTCAGTAGTAGAAGATGGTGAATTTAGCTGGCAAAGGAAGTCATACCAAAGAATGAAGGAACAAGCTAAGAAACAAAATAGAAATTTTGAGGACATTGTAGCTGAAAGATATGGGTCAACGGAAATATTTCAATTGAAATTAGAAGAAGCTGAAAAAACTGCATCTGAAAGGATTATAGATGAGAACAGTGGAGGATAAAGCACAAAATAGTCAAGAAAGTAGAAAATCAGACTTAGTAAATTATAATAAAAGTCCAAGGGATAGATATGGTCCAACAGATATTGCAAACAATATCAATAAAGATAAGTTTATTGATGATGACAAACAGACAATAGATCTGGGTCTTTAGATATATGTAGAAGAGAAGCTAATCTAAGCCAAAACCAGGAGTTTTATTCTCTTAGAAATTTGAGACCTAAATTCTTAAGACCCTCTGATGATGAAGATATGTTATTTCATAGCAAGTGCAGAAATTTTGAACCCCAAGTTCATCTTCAGCATTGTTAGCTCAGGGTTCTTTGACTTGTGGTTTTTGAAAACCCACTGAGAACAGTGAGGGGAGTTTATCATCATGGAGTCAATCTGACAAGAAAGAGGAAGACAAGAGACATTTAGAAACTAGTAGCAGTGTTGACCACCAAAACATTCCAGAACATGTGAGAGGAAAATCACAGGACGAATGCTTGAGAAATGATTTTACAAAGAAAGAACATCTGCAGGACACAGTCTTCATTTGCTGGAAGGAATTCAGAGGATGAATCCATCCTCTGAAGTATTGATGGAAAGAACAAGTTGGATGCCAAGATGATCAAGGCAGAGATGATGGGAAATATGGAATTAGCTGAACAACTTAAAGCCCAACTTGAAAAGGCAAATAAATTCAAAGAAACTGCAATACAGATATCATTCAAAAAATCTGGGGAAGAGAATGAAGACCAGCAAGAAGTGATCCTTGTTAAATCAGATCAGTCTGGAAAAGTATGGCCTGTGAACACACCAGGAAAACGTCTGGAATCAAAAGGAGAAAGATAGAGGAGACAGATGGTTCCATCCCATGAAGAAAAGAAAGGGTCAGATACATTCATGATGATGATAATCTAAGCCTAAATGATTTAGTAAAAAGCAAAAAAATGAGAACAGCAGAAGATCAAAATAGGCTTTTTATGAGGATGGCATCTAAGTTTACAGGAAAACGGATAGAGACTATTACACTCTGGATGACATATTTGTCTCCAAATTTGCTGAAAGAGAATGTCTTGGTGAAGAAGGGAACCAGAGGAAAAAAGCTATTGCTGAGCACCAAAGTCTTACTTCACAAATGGAAAAATGTCTGTATTGTTTTCACAGCTCTCAATTTCCCAAGTACCTTATTGTAGCAATAGGTGTTAAAGTTTATTTATGTTTACCCAACTTCCAGTCTCTTACTGAGGAGCATTGCCTGATAGTCCCTTTCCAATGCCACAGAGCAGCTACCTTATTGAACGAGGACACCTGGGAGAAAATTCAGATGTTCAGAAAATCATTGGTAAAAATGTTTGAAAATAAAGGATTGGATTACATCTTTTTGGAAACTAACATGGGAGTGAAGAAATAGTATCCCTACCCTACACATGGCTCTTCTGTCCTTGTATTTGAACTTATAATTAGTACTAGAGTTGGTAGATGTACATCCAAAAGACTTAAATTTTGGGGGCTCCCATGTGCCAGCTGGACCCTGAATCTCAACGGAGTAGCAAAACCTACTCTCTAGTTCATTGGTCTCACCCAGGACAATTAACATGGAGGTGATGATGGACAACTACCATACCAAGGAAATGAGAGAGTCCACAACTGCAAGCAAGAGAGTCCCATCCATCAACCCTATGGGATCACAGCCCCCTCTCAATTAAAGGTGGAGTGGACATCACCATCCCAGAATCCTCAGGATTGGGGAATGAACTATGGACTAAAGTAGACTTACTGGTATTCTACTATAGACTTATTGTGATTCTAGCAACGGAAGAAATTATATCATTGATATGGAGGCAGTGGCCACTGGAGGTCCTGAGGGCAGGGAGAGGGAAAAACAGGTGTAATACAGGGACATTTTTGGGACTTAGGAATTGTCCTGAATGACATTGCAATGACAGATACAGGCCATTATAAATCTTGCCATAACCTACAGAATTGGGTGAGAGAGAGTGCAAACTACAATGTAAACTGTAATCCATGCTTTGTGGCAGTACTCCAAAATGTGTTCATCAATTGCAATGAATGTACCTCACTAACGAAGGATGTTGTAAATGTGGGGAAATATGGGAGGTGTAGGGAGGGGGACATATGGGAATCCCCTATATTTTTTATGTGACATTTGCATAAGTATCTTTTAAAAAATAATAATTAAAAAGAAATTAGTACAATTACAAAAAAAAAAAAAAGAAGCAGTATCATATGGTTTATGAATGCATTCCTCTCCCAAAGGAAGTGAGTGATATGGCTCCTATCTATTATAGGAAAGCAATAATGGAATCTGAAGAAGAGTGGTCCATGAAAAAGAAATTGATTATCTGTCTTCAAAAGATATCAGAAAGGCTGTACCCAGAGGCTTGCCTTAGTTCTGTGTGGATTTTGACCTCCAAGGAGGGTTTGCTCATATTATTGAAGATGAGCATAAATTCCCTCATTACTTTGGAAAGGAAATCGTTAGCAGACTGCTGGGTATAGAACTAAGACTTTGGAGGAAAGGAATCTGAGAAAACTTTGAGGACTAAAGGAAGAAAGCACTGCCGTTTGCTCAGTGGTGGAAACCATATGACTTCACCAAAAGTAAAAAGTATTGAAATGTACCTTTCATTTTTTAATCTCCTCTCTAGATCCCCTTCAGTTTTATTTCCAACATCTAACTAAACAACTGATCCTCAGACTGTAAGAAAAGAGAGTCATGGCAGCAGAATGCTGTGGGTCACTGACAAACTTCAATTGCTTCTGTGGACTTCATTTTAGTAACCATGGAGTAAGCCAGCTATACTGGATGACCTGTTCACATTCCTGTAATGTTCCTAATTCTTGGTTTTCCTAAACATTCAGTTAATTGTAGAGAAGGGCTTCTCTGAAGGAATATCTGGGACCTAGCAAATCACCAGTTCAAAGAGAAGTGGGTCTGCTCCAAGATTCTTCAGTCTGTTATCTGGCTTCTTTTACATTTTTTACAAAAGGCAACATATTCAGTAATAATCGAAATTTCTTTTCATAGGATTTTGTAGAAGAGCTCTTCATTTTTAACCAGCATATAATATCACTGCTATTCTTTTTGTCAAAGGAAAAGGAGTATTCCCAAAGTAATAAATAATTGATAATGAAAACAAAACAAAACAAAACAAAAAACCAGATGGGGAAGAATGCTAGTGGACAAACACACTACCTCTAACTGTCTGGATTTGAACTTTATGGCACTGTAAATGGAGTATGTGAAGATCAGCTAGGGAAAGCAGCTAAGGAAGCAGAAGCAAATCTTAGAAGACAGAGATGTCTAGGATGCTTCCAGGTTCTGAAATACATGCTTCCAGGGGCCGGGTAATCCGAGGCCTGGATTGGAAATGGTGACATCAGGATGGCAGCCCACAGGGAGAAGACACCATTGCAGGAGAACTGTATAAAGGCTGGATTGATGTCACCTGGGATGCTGGTGGCACAAACTTACCATATGGGCACAGAAGGAAAATTTGACGTCAAGGTTGCACCAGGGTACAAACCTGATACAGTGGCATCACCAAAACCTGTTTCATCCACTGTTTCAGGCACAAGGCAATCATGAAACAGCTTAGTGAAAAACAGCTGTTCAGACAAGACATCTGCTGTTGAAGGCACCTCAAGTAGAAAAGGAAGTAGCAGTTCTGTGTGTAGCATGGCCAGTAGCAGTGAAATAAGCTGGGGTTTGACCAAAATGGAATGGAGATCAGTAATTGTAATGGAACACAGTATAGTTTCAGGAGATGATGTCCATGAACCGATTTTTCTTTCATCTGCTGAAAACATCCCTCAAGCAGATGTAGGGTTATCTTCCAGGGCAAGCACCAACATTTAATAGTGGAAACGGGAAGTGAAAATGCTGAAAGGAAGTTAAGCCCTGATAGTTCTGCTCCTACTCCTGGGGAATCTATTGCAATATCCATGGGAATTGTTAGTGTTAGCTCTCCTGATGTTAGTTCAGTATCTGAATTAACTAATAAAGAAGCAGCTTCATAATGACCCCTTAGCTCTTCAGCAAGTAACAGACTGTCAGTGAGTTCTTTGTTGGCTGCTGGGTCCCCCCGTGAGCTCTTTGTGCAAGCATACCTAACCTTTCCTCAAGAGAAACATCTAGCTTGGAGAGTTTTGTAAGGAGAGTGGCAAACACAGCATGGACTAATGCCATGAACAACATGAATCTAAGCTGAAGCAGCAGTGGTAACAAGACTAATACTTTGGGGAAGAATGTGATGAGCACAGCAACTTCTCTTATGGGTGCTCAGAATTTCCCTAATTTGACCACACACGATACTACATCAACAGTGACTATTTCAACATCCACTGTTTTTTTTAAATATATTTTTTTATTTTTAAAGAAGTTTTAGATTACATAAATGCTACATAAAAAAATATAAGGGATTCCCATATGCCTTCTCTCTCTCCCTCCCACACTTTCCCACATCAACAACATCCTTCATTAGTGTGGTACATTTGTTACAATTGATGAACACATATTGAAGCATTGCTACTAACCATGGACTACAGTTTACATTAGAGTTTACACTCTGTCCTGCACAATGTTGTAGGTTATGACAAGGTATAAAATGGCCTCTATCCATCACTGCAATGTAATGCAGGACAAGTCCAATGTCCCAAAAATGCCCCCATATTACACCTATTCTTCCCTCTCCCATCCCTCAGAACCTCTGGTGGCCACTGCCTTTATATCTATGATAAGAGTTCTTCCATTGTTAGAATAATAACAAGTCTATAGTAGAACAATAATAAGTCTACTCTAGTCCATCGTTCATTCCCCAGTCCTGAGGATTCTGGGATGTTGATGCCCACTCTGCCTCTAATTGAGAGGGGGCTTAGACCCCATGGGGCAGATGGATGACGCTATTTTGTTTGCAGTTACAGACACTCTCTGTTCCCTGGGATGGGTGTTGTCCATCATTATATCCCTATTTGTTGTCCTGGGTGAGTCCAAAGAAATGGAGATTAGGTGTTGCAACACTGCTGAAATTCATGGCTCAACTGGCACATGGATGGACTAAAGATTTAAGTCTCTGGGACATATGTTTATCAAGTACAGTGGAGCCATGTGTAGAGAACCTACAAATGAGTCTAACTCTTTTACACTGGGGAGCATAAATTCCAAAGTAAGGCCCACTGTTGAATTCCTGAGCTGTCTGCCCTGCTTACAGTCTCCAAACATCCACTGTTATGAGCAGCAGCAATGTAGCTATACCAACAACAGTTTTATCAGTTGGCCAGTCATTAAGTAATACTTCAACCAACAGCCTAACATCAACCTCCAGTGAGAGTGACACAAGTCAAAAGCAGAGTATTCTTTATATAATTTCCTTCCTAGCTGTCATGCCAGTACTCTGTTAGCTGAGCTAGATGATGAGGAGGACTTGCCTGAGCTAGATGAGGAAGATGATAAGAGTGAAGATGACAATCAGGAGGGCCATAATGAGGAGGTTATGATTCCGAGACATCCATCCCCACAATGTGGAGCTGGCTCCCACTCTGATGTAACTCACTGTGCTGTTACTTCCCAGCTATTACAGGTCCTGCTGGAGCAGGGAGCCACCCTATTGGGAAGCAGGAAGAAGAAGAGTATGAAACTTAAAGGAGGACACCGGAGAACATGGAATGATGATTATGTGCTAAGGTGGCAATTTTCTGCTTTGCTTCCAGCTTTTAATACTAGACCTGGTCGTACCGATGTTCAACAGACAAATAATCTAGAAATTCCATCCCCAGGAACACCTCATTCAGAGCCCTTGGAAGAAGTTGAATGTACTCCACCACCTTTATTAGCCCTTACTTTGAAAGTAATGGACCTTGGAACAACTCATGAAGTTGAATTACCACTCACCAATTTCAGATTAACCATCTTTTATTATGTACAAAAATTGCTTCAGTTGTCCTGTAATGGCAATGTGAAATCAGATAAACTTAGGTGTCTTTGGAAGCTAACATATACAATTGTGTACAGAGAAATGAAGGCATCTGACAAAGAGAAAGAAAATGGGAAAATGCATTGCTGTTTTATAGAGCATATGGAACAATACCTTGGCACTGATGAATTACCAAAGAATGACTTGATAACCTACCTGCAGAAGAATGCAGATGCCACTTTCCTGCACCACAGGAAATTAACTGGTACTAATAAAAGTATTAGGAAAAACAGAAATTATTCTCAGCCCATAGCTGCATACAAGGATTTTTGTGGGCATGGAACAAAGCCTGGATTAAACTAGGGGGCCATTTCAACTCTTCAAAACAGTGATATTCTTAATTTGACAAAAGAACAACCTCAGGCTAAAGCAGGCAATGGACAGAGTTCTTGTGGAGTAGAAGATGTTTTTCAGCTTCTATGAATTTTGTATATAATTGCAAGTGACACTTATTCAAGAATATCCCAAGAAGAAGGTGAAGAGCAGACTCCATTTACTTTTCCACCAAACGAATTTATTAGCAAAAAATCACAACAAAAATTTTGCAGCAGATTGAGGAACTATTGGCGCTGCCCAGGGTGGCTCTGCCAGATTGGTGTGAACAATTAACCACCAAGTGCCCTTTTCTAATACCATTTGAAACAAGACAGCTTTATTTCATATGTACAGCATTTGGTGTGTCAAGAGCAACAGTGTGGTTACAAAACAGACAAGAAGCCACTGTGGAACAAACCACAAGCAGTGTAAGGCAGTTTCGAGTTGGTCATCTCAAGCATGAAAGAGTAAAAGTTTCATGTGGTAAATCACTGATGGAACAGGCAGAGAATGTCATGCAAATACATGCAGATCAGAAATCAGTTCTTGAGGCAGAATTTTTAGGAGAAGGAACTGGCTTGGGACCCACATTAGAGATTTATGCTTTGGTGGCAGCAGAATTCCAGAGAACTGACTTGGGAGATTGGCTTTGTGATGTAACTTTCCAGATAATGAATCTCATCACGTCGATCTTGGGGGTGGATTGAAACCTCCTGGATACTATGTGCAGAGATCATGTGGACTGTTCACAGCACCATTTCCACAAGATAGCGATGAACTTGAAAAAATCATGAAACTCTTTCATTTTATTGGAATTTTCTTGGCCAAATGCATTCAAGACAACAGACTTGTGGACTTACCGCTCTCTAAACCTTTCTTTAAACTTATGTGTATGGGTGACATTAAAAGCAATATGAGTAAACTGATTAATGAGTCACGAGGTGATAGGGACACTGTACTGAAAGTCAGTCTGAAGCATCTACAGAAGAAGGTCATGATTCACTCTCAGTAGGAAGTTTTGAAGAGGGTTCAAAATCACAGTTTTTCCTTGATCCTCCCAAATCCCCAGATTGGTTTAATGGAATTTTAAGTTAGGAAGATTTTGAACTAGTAAACCCACACCGAGCCAGATTTTTAAAAGAAATCAAATATCTTGTTATCAAAGAGGTGCCAGATTTTAAGCAACAAAGGTTTTTCTGAAGATGAGAAGAATACAAAATTACAGGACTTAGTGCTGAAGAATCCAACAGGCTCTGGGCCTCCACTTAGCATAGAGGACTAAGGTTTAAATTTCCAGTTCTGACCTTCCTCAAGAATATATGGTTTTACAGCTGTGGATCTCAAGCCAAGTGGTGAAGATGAGATGATAGCAATGGATAATGCAGAGGAATATGTGGATTTGATGTTTCACTTTTGTATGCATACGGGTGTTCAGAAACAGATGGGAGCCTTTAGAGATGGCTTTAATATAGTTTTTCCACTGGATAAATTAAATTTCTTCAGCCATGAAGAAGTCCAAATGATCCATTGTGGAAATCAATCACCTTCCTGGGCAACTGAGGATATTATCAATTACACTAACCAAAGTGGGCTGTACATGTGATAGCCCTGGTTTCCTGAGGTTTGTGAGAGTTTTGTGTGGCATGATTTCAGATGAAAAGAAAGCATTCCTGCAGTTCTTTTTGCAGTAAGGTTGAACTAGTTGTTCAACCCTACCCACAGGTGGACTGGCTAACCTGTAACCCCAGCTCACAGTTGTATGCAAGGTTGATGCTACTGATGCAAGCTATCTGTCAGTGAATACATGGGTGCATTTTCTTAAGTTGCTTGAATATTCTTCCGAAAACATCAGGAGAGAGCACCTGCTAGCTGCTACAATGGACAAAGGGTTTCATCTCAACTGAGCTTTGAAGTGCAATGGGAGACATCAGAGATTTTTAAATAGTAAGCCTCGTGTTTGCGTGCAAAGAAGTACACGACCCTCCACGCTGATGACACTTGCCTTTTTCCCTACCTTTAAGGCTTTAAGAACACGTGCAATAAGTTTGTTAGCTGCTAATGACAAAACAAATCCTTTAACTACCCAGCCAGCAAGCATACAGCACAGAACACTATGTGTTGCCACAAGGGCTTACGTGACTGAAATAAGGTGGTCCTACTTGACTGTTCCCAAGAGCAGCTTCTCAGATCTTCAGTGTTCACTGGCAAATTTCTAACAGTATATTTGTGTGAAGTTTATCATTTCATACTCTATACAGTACAGTTGCCATCAGTGATCTGTTTTGCTGGCTTCTAAGCTACTCAGTCAAAAATCCTGCTTCTTTAAAACATAGAGAGTTAATGAGCATCTCAAGCTTTTCCTTTTCCTTTTTAAAGATGTCTGCACTATCAGAGTACTCTAGCATTCTATCTTTGGTTTGACATATAATCATACACACCTTTTTATTTCTTTGAGGTGGGAGTATATTTTTATTTCCTAAATGCTGTACTATAAGGATCAAATTCTTAAGTGTTTGTACAGCTCAAAAATAAAGATATATTAAGAAAAGAAAAAAAAAACAACAACACTAGTCTAGGTGCAAGACATGCTTAAAGCAAGTTTTATTTTTGATTGTATTTTCTTTGTATATTATAAACATTTATTTAACTTGTTGCAATTTGAAGTAAAAATTTCCAAAATATATACTCAAAAATAATCATTAAAATGTTTACAGCATACAAAAAATTTTTAATGAGATGATGACAGCACAACTCTGTGATGAAAATGAGATCTACTGAGTTCATTTTGAATGGATTTTACAAAACATGGGGCTGTATAACACAGGGAATCCTGTGGTGGAAGACAGACTGTGGTTAACAGGACAAATATGAAAATGTTCTCTCATGAACGATAACAAATGTATAATACTAATACAGGGTATTAATTATCAGGTAGGTTGGGGGAAATATACCAAATGTAAGATATGGGCTAAGTTAGTAGTGATATTTTGATGATGGTTTTTCATAGTTTGTAACAAATGTTTCACAAGTATGCAAGGTATTGGCAGTGGGGTGACGTATGGGAGTCCTGTATGCATGCTTGTTTTGTAAATTTACAACATTTGCTATACACTTAGTGTTTATGTACATTCATGTATGAATGATACACTTCAATAAAGTTTTATTTTTTTAAAAAAAGTAGTTTGAGTTGGAAGCAGAATCAAGCGAAGATTCTTCTTTTTGGTTTGTTTTTAAGATGTAAGAGACAAGCTTATTGCAAAAGGATCTAGTGAAGCATGTGAAGCCACAGATAACTGACTGACAAAGACCTGGAGGGTGATGGGAAGATTTTCCCAGGAAGACAGAATGGGTGGAGGGAGTGGTGGGTCAAGCTAAAAATGCTAGAAGGTTAGGGAAGGGAATTCAATGGGCTTTATTTTATCCATGACTTAGGTAAAGTTTTATACTAAGAATGAGGAGAAGAGTAGATTAAAAAGTCACAGGAAAATTGAATGTCCATCCCAGTGGGAAATAAGAAAGGAAACTTAAAAACAAATAAAGGACTGGTCTGAAGCACTATGTGCCCAATGACAAAGGGTGGAAATCACCATAAATTCCTCTATTTTCCCAACAGAACTCAGTGTTGGCAACTTTCCTGCCCACTGTGGTCCTTACAGTTGAACACTCTTTCTAAGTAAGAGAAGGTGGGGAATCAGACTGGCCAGACTGGGAGGTTCTACCTCATGAAATCAGCTACATTCAAAACAAAATAGGAGTTTTAAAACTAGACAAAGTAAACCCCTACCTTTATCTTTACCTTCTCTACTCTCTAGCTACTCTTCCTTCCCAGAGGATGTACATCTCCACTTTCTTTTTTTTTTTTTTTCTCCT
>JAQZBX010085850.1:0-13076 GCA_029593785.1 Cabassous unicinctus
AATCCACAAGAAAGCTACTAGAGCTAATAAATGAAGAATTCAGCAAAGTTGTGAAGTATAAGATCAACTCACAAAAATCAGTTGTTTTTCTAGACACCAACCATAAATAATCCAAAGAGGAAATCAAAAAAACATTTCCAACCAAAGTAGAGTTATTATTGTAGTAACAGAAAAGCATATAATATTGATATAATGTAAGATGTTATTAATAGGGGAAAATGTGAAAGGGGGAGGGAGGCATATGGGAATCCCTTCTACTTTTGATGTAACTTTTCTGTAATCTAAAATTTCTTTTTAAAAAAGTTTATTATATGAAAAAAAATTACAAAATAAAACAATTCCATTTATAATAGCATATAAAAAACATCTAGGAATAAATTTAACCAAAGATATAAAAAAGACTTGTATACAAAATAAACTACAAAATATTGTTGAAAGAAATTAAAGAAGACCTAATAAATGGAAAGATATCCCATGTTCAGATATTGGAACACTTAATATTGTTAAGATGTCAATACTACCCAAAGTGATTTATAGTATAGATTCAATGTGATCCCAATTAAAATTCCAGCAGCGTTTTTTGGTGGAAATTGAAAAAGTAATCACCAAAATCATATGGAATGACAAGGGGCCCTAAATAGCCAAAACCATCTTCACAAAGAACAAAGTTGGAGTACTCATACTTCCTGATTTCAAAATGTACTACAAAGCTACAGTAATCAAAACTGTGGTACTGCATAAGGACAGACAAATAGACAAATGGAATAGGATTGAAAGTTCAGAAAAATATATATACATCTATAGTCAACTGATATTTGACAATGGTGCCAAGTCCACTCAGTGGGTAAAAAATAGTCTATTCAACAAATGGTGCTGAGAAAACTGGTTAGCCACAGGCCAAAAAATGAAGTTGGACCCTTACCTCATACCATGTATAAAAAATAACTCAAAATGAATCAGTGGTCTAAGTAAAGAGCTAAAAATAAATTCTTAGGAGAAACAATAGGGGAAAATCGTCAAGACCTTATATTAGGCAATGGCTTCTTAGATATGACACCAAAAGTACAAACAACAAAAGATAAAATAGATAAATTGGACTTTATCAAGATTAAAAACTTTTGAACATTAAAGGCCATTACCAAGAAAGGAAACAAAACAAAACAAAACAAAAAAACCCTACAGAATGAATTTTAAAAGCTTTACTGAGCAGGCCTGGTTTGAGCCTTCTGTGGACCCCAGAAAATTAGGTTCTTAAACTAATCCATTCCTGTATGTATAATCCTATTTCATGTGGGATCTTTTTGTTAGATTCAGTTAAGGGACTTTTTTTAAGATGACTTCAGTTAAGGTCCATTAGTTAGATTGTGGGATCCAAGGTGGGTTCTAATTCTTTTACTGGAGTCATATAAACCGAGGATTGAAAGCAAAGACACACTAGAGCAAGAGAACTGCCATTTTTACCCTGCCATGTGAGAGAGGACTCCAGGATCATCCATAGTTGAGCTCGGGGAAAAAGTGAGTCTATAGAGAAACCCTGAGAGGCTGAATGCTGGAACCAGCGGAGCAGCCTGAAACTGGAGACAAGACCAGGGGAGAGACGAGTCATAAACCTGATGGCCCACAGCTGAGTTCGGGAAGAAAATGAGCCCGTAGAAGGCAGAGACCTGCCACCATTTCGACTTTCCACATGGTAGAGGTCCAGGATCTGCCAGCAGCCAACTTTTGGTGAGACAGCATCTCTGATGATGCCTTGATTTGGACATTGTCACAGCCTCAGAACTGTATGATTTTACACTGATAAATTCCCATTATAGAAGCCAACCCATTTCTGGTATTTTTGTATTGGCGGCCTTTAGCAAACTAAAACATAAGCCAAGAAAAAAAATCCTGTCATAAAGAGGATAATTATTTTCACATTTAACACTTCCAAAAAGGGCACAAAGAGTTGAAAAGATGTTATTTTTAAACAACATTATGTCATTCTAGTAAAAACTCCCAAACTTGAAAAGTCTTATAAAAATATTTGGAAATCATATATCTGACAAGAGTTTAATATCCAGAATAATAAAGAATTCCTACAATTCAACAACAAAGAATTTGGCTGGGATTCTGACTAGGAATGCATTGAATCTGTAGTTAAATTTGGGGAGTACTACCTTCCTATCAATGTTGTCTTCCAATTCATGCACATGGGGTGATGTTCCATTAATTTTTAAAATATTTTTAATTGATTTTATTTTTAAAGAAGCCTTAGATTACATAAATGTTACATCAAAAATATAGGGGATTCTCATATATGCCATCCCCTCCCCCTCCAACACTTTTCCCCACTAACATCTTTCATTAGTGTGGTACATTTGTTACAATTGATTAATACATATTGAAGTATTGCTACTAACCATGGTCTATATAGCCTTTGCACCGCACAATTTCATAGGTGTTGACAAAATGTATAATGGCCTGTATGTCTTTGCAATATCATGCAGAACAATTCCAATGTCCCCAAAACGCCCCATGTTATACCTATTCTTCCCTCTCCCTCCCCTCAGAAACTCTGGTGACCACTGCCTTTATATCAATGTTACAAGTTCTTCCATTACTAGAATAAGTCTACTTTAGTCCATAGCTGCATTCCTCCCTTGGGTTTGTTCATTCCTCAATCTTGAGGATTTGGGGATGGTGATGCCCACTCTGCTTCCAACGGAAAGGGCCTTAGATCCCATGGGGCAGATGGATGGAACTGTCTTCCTTGCAGTCATACTCTGTTTTTTGGGATGAGCATTGTAGCAGTTTGATATTATTTATGAATTCCAAAAAAGATATTATGTTTGTAAACTAGTCTGTTCCTCTGTGTATGATACCTTTTGATTGCATTAAAATCAAGTTTTACATTTACTTGATTAAATCAAGATTAGGGCTTTGATTTGACCACATCAGTAGGGCATGACTGAGGGTTGAGTTCCCGCCCCTTTGGTGGGCTAATAGAAACACACACATAGAAGAAGAGAGATCACCTGCCATCTTGCTTCAACACGTGGCAACTGACTTTGGTGAGAAATCAATCTTGAGTTGGATTCTTTAGGGCCTTATAACTGTAAGATTTTACTCCAAATAAATACTCTTTATAAAAGCCAACAGATTTCTGATACTTTGCATCAGCACCCCTCTTAGCTGACTAATACAGGCATTGCACATTATCATCCGTTTATTAGCTGTCCTGGGAGAGTCTGTTGAACTGGAGAGTAGGTGCTGGCTGCAACTCTGCTGAGTTTCAGGGCTCAACTGGCATATAAACAGCTGGAAGATTTAACTCTCTGGGACACACATTTAATGGGTATAGTGTTAATTATAGGTTCAAATAAAAGAGGCATAGGAAATATGTAGGAAAATTATAAATCAGTACAACTCTGTTACACTGGGGGGGGGGGTAGTTTATCATATATTCCAAGGTAAGGCCCACTGACAGGTCGCCGAATTCCTAGGGTTGTCACCTCTCTCCACACATTCCCCCACCACTGACACCCCCCACCAGTGATCCTTTCCTGTCACAGTTGCAATTCTTCTGTAATCCAAAACCTACACCAAAACAAAGTCAAATAAATAAATAAATAAATCCACCCAGTTTATTTTTTTTTTCACTTTATTTTCAAAGAAGCTTAGGTTACAGAAAAGTCACATAGAAAATATAGACCCCATCCCATCCCCTTTCACATTTCCCCCTATTAATAACATCTTACATGAGTATGGTACATTAGTTACAATTGATGAAGCACTGCCACTAACCATGGTCAATGGTTTACATTATGGTTTACATTCTGCACCACTTTTATAGGTTCTAACAAAATGCATAGTGGCCTGTATCCATCATTGCAAGATCATGCAGAACAATTCCAATGCCCTAAAAATGCCCCATGCTCTATCCATTCCCCTCCACACCTTGGAACCCACGGTAACCACTAAGTTTCAATTTTTGAAGAGTAAGGTTCATAATTACATGCATTAATATTGGAGGGCTTGACATATCAATCTGTCTTCTTTTATTAGGTACTGCCTATTTTCTTGAGAAACTCTTGCCCATCTATTTGAGAACATAGCAGGACTTCCCAGGATGGGAGTTTAATATTTTCTTATTTATTGTGTGGGTCTCTACCCACTGAGATAACACCCTATGACAAGATGAACACTTTCATATTCCATAGTTATCTTTGATTTCTTCAAAGTTTTGTAGTTTTCAGATGATAAAATTTGCACTTTTTTTGTTAAATTTATTCCTAAGTATTTTGTCCTTTTTGCTACTATTGTAAATGGAAATATTTTCTTACTCTCATTTTCAGATTGCTTATTGCTAGTGTAATGCGTGATTGATTTTTGTATATTGATATTGTATCCTGCAACATTACTGAATTCAATTCTTAGTTCTAAAATTTTTAATGAATTCTTTAGTATGTTTCATATACAAATCATATCATTGGTGAATATATTTTTACTTCTCCCTTTCCAGTCTGGATCTCTTTCATTTTTTTTCTTGCCTAATTACCCTGGCTAGACCAATGTTGAATAAAGTAGCAAAAGGAAATATTCTTGTTTTGCCCCTGATAATAGGGGGAGAGCTTCCCATCTTTCACTATTAAGAATGATGTTAGCGATGGATTTTATGGATTTTTTTTTTTTTAGGAGATACCGGGGATTGAACCTGGGACCTTATACATGGGAAGCAGGCACTCAACCACTGAGTTACATCTGCTCCTTCCTTCTATTTCTAGTATGTGGAGTGTTATCTTGAGGGTGTTGGATTTTTTTCAAATGCTTTTCTGCATCTATTGAGATGATCATGTGATTTTAAAAATTCTATTGATACAATTATATTAATTGGTTTTCAGATGTTAAATCAACTTTGTCTTCTTGGGATTAAATAACTCGATCATGCTCCGTAAATCTTTTTATGTGTTGCTGGAATCAGTATGCTATTATTTTGTTGAGGATTTTTTAGTCCATATTCATAAGAAATATTGGTAATTTTTTCTTTTGATGTATTTGGTTTTGGTATCAGGGTAATAATCATCTCACAGAATGAGTTAAGGGTTGTTCCTTCCTCTTTTTGTTTTTTTTAAGTGTTTGTGAAGAATTGGTATAATTTTTTAAACGTTTGGTGGAATTCACTGGTAAAGTCATCTGGCTTTTTTTTACTACTAATTAAATGCATTCATTTGTTACAGATCTATTCAGATTGTCTATTTCTTCTCGAATCTGTTACAGTAGTGTATGCTTTCTAGGAATTTATTCATTTCTTTTACATTATCTAGTTTGTTGGCATGTAACTATTCAAAATACTCTTTCTATAATCCATTTATTTCTGTAAGGTCAGAAATTATGTCCCCTCTTCCTAGTGATTCTAGTAATTTCAGTCTTTTATCCTTCATCAATCTTGCTAAAATTTTGTCAATTTTCTTAATTTTTCAAAATACCACTTTTTGGTTTCATTGATTTCCTTTATAATTTTTTTATTCTCTATTTCATTAATTTCCACTTTAATATATATAATTTTCTTCCTTCTGCTTGCTTTAGGGTTTGCTATTCTTTTCCAGTGTGTTAAGGTGGAAAGTTAGATATTTTAGAGTTCTTATCAGGTAACTTCAATATCTTTGTCATCTGTAGATGTTTCTCTTCTTTTTTTCTCTTGGCATTTGGACACGTGGTCCTGACTTTTGGCATGTCTAGTAGTCTTCAAATAATTGCCAGGTGTTACGTAAAAAATTTTAGAGGCTTCTGGTAATATCTTTCTCCAAGGAGGATTTATCTTTCCTTTTGCTAGGACAATAGAGTGATCACCTTACTCCAAACAGGAACCATGCTAAATCAAAGCTGAGTTGCAAATTTTGGTAAAAGACTCATTCTACCAGATTTGTCCCTGGACTCAGTTTTCTAATCATATCCTAGGATATTCTCTAGAGCTGCTTCCTCTGGCAGATCCTGAATTCTAATCTTCGTTTATGAGTCTGCTTAATTTAGTCTTTTGTCCAAAAGTTATACAGTTATACAGTTTTGCTAATTTTCTGAGGGGAAATTGCCAGAGATATGGCTCCTCCATATCTCTACCAACAGCTGTTTATTTCTGTTCCCTAGAAGAAAGCCTTGAAAGTGAAACCAAAATCATTAGACTCCTGTCTAAAACCAGAATTGATGCCCCACCCCCAGACTAAAAGCAGCAGCAGACGCCAACTCACCTCTAAAATGTTCATTCATACTCCTCTTTGGAGTCTTGCTTAGGCATGTTTTCACTGCTTCCAAATAAATGAATTCTATATTTTATCCATCTTTTGGGCTGGGTGGCTGTGGTGGTGGTTTAATAATTAAAAGGAAGTAGTGACAGTTATGTTGCCCATTTTCCCAATATAAGAGTGGCAATTGTTATTGTCTACTGGGTGTGTAGGTAGGGACAGATATTTTTATCTTTTCACTGATAGGTTATCAGATACCACAAGGCCACTTTAAGACCTGATAGAATGGTGTATTTCCAAGTTTGTAAATAGTCACTACGGAACCTTGGGACTCGTCGCCACAGGATGGATGAATGTTTTCCATATTGAGGTTAGGCATGAGTACTTGGTACCCAAAAAGGTGGATTGTGACAGCTAGTTGTTCCCCAATATAACCTTCCGTTCTTCCAAGTGTTGGCAATACACTTGGAGACAATTCCAAACTTCTCTTTCAGTTCATGTGATGGAGGTCTGACAAACTGGTATATAGATGTGTCATAGAAACTTAAGATGGTACATGCTCTTTACTTTCTTTTTTTGTTCCATCCTCCTGGATATGATAATTGATGTTGGAACAGTCATTTTAGATCATGGAATGACTTTGAGAATGAAGGCTATATATATATATATATATATATATATACACATACATATATATATATATATATACACATACATATATATATATATATAAAATGAAGCAATAAGCTGTGTCTGGTTCTCTGACCAGTCCTGGAAAACAGGCCTCAAGACTTTTTACATGGAAGAAATAAATTTCTATCTTGTTTCAGCTACTGTTATTTTGGGGTTTTGTTAATTTCAGCTAAATCTAAACTAAAAAGAGAGTTTAGAACAACAGTTCTTAAAGTGTGAAAAGTGGATTCTGTGGGCCACCATGGGTCACTAAAATGTTTCTTGGAGAGTCTATGAGGTAAAAATTATTTTCATAATATACTAAAATATTTACATTTTTCACTGTGGTAATATGTGCACTAATAGTGCAAAAACAATGGTGGAGGAAAGTGCCAGCACCTTAGAATGAATCAAGGCACTAGTAGTCATTGTATTCTTCACTGCCACACATTCTTAATTTTTTTTTTAAAGCCAGTTTCATTCAGCCCTTGATGAAGCTGTAAACATAATTTATTTTCTTAAATCCTGACCCTTGAGTAAATAATGTCTTTTTGATATTCAGTGTGAAGGAATGGGAAGTGTGCACAAAGTACTTCTGGGAATACCAAAATATTGTGATTGTCTCAAGGGAAAGCACTTTTGAGATCATTGCCAGTTGCAAGCTAACCTAGGTTTTTCAGACTAAACTGATGGTATTTGTTGCTAATTATAAAATTTAAGCTTTCAAGTGAAAATAAGAATTTTAGAAAACTTATACTTACCATTTAACCATTTAAGTTTGACAGCTTCTCAATATTTCAGAGGTTTTTTTTTTGTTTTTTTTTTTTTTCCGGAGACTGGTGGTAATATTAATAAACATTTTTTATATTTTGTATAATAAAATGTGTTAACATTTGGAAGATCTACATAACTCAGTGAACCAATTTTTTCCAAATGCCAAATAAATGCATGTTTCAAAATCATGCATAGAAAAAGATCAAAGTACAAAGTAGACAAATGATTTTAATGTAACTCAATACAAATTTCTTGACATAGTTTCTGATTATACATTCCAACTAACCTTTTAGAAACTACCATTTGTGCAGTTTTGGGGCAGTGCCCAAGAATAATATCTACCATCATCTCAAAAGGCATTTTTAAATACATTCCTCTCTTTTCCAACTGGATATCTGTGAGGCTTGATTTTCTTCATATGTTTCAAACAAAATAACAATTCAAACAGATTGAATGCAAAAACAGATATGAAAATCTAGCCATTTTCTATTAAGCTAGACATTAAAGAAATTTGAAAAAAATGTAAAACAAAGATACACTCATTAAATTAAAAAAAAATTTCTCATAAAATATGTACTAATTAATGTTAACATGAAATGGCTTAATTTTTAATGACAATACATTTTTTTTAATTTCTCAGTTTTAAATTTTAATATAGTATTTATATAACCTTTAAAAACAAAAGCTCTTTGGGGACCTCAATAGTTTGTCAGAGTGTAAAGGGGTTTTGAAGCCAAAAATTTGATAACCTTTGGTTTAGGGTATTGAAAGAATTTGAGATATAATCACAAAACTGTTCTCTGTGAAATCAAGAGAATAGTAAAAGGACCATAAATTCAGAGTTGGGTAAATAATGTCATGTTAATAAAAGGGGGAGGCAAATAGTCTAAAAATTGTAGACCAATATATGCTTGATATTAACCCTCAGAGAAGAAAATTTAGAACAGATTAAACAGATTAAGTGGTAAAGTGGTAACCTTTAGGACCCAAGACAAGTTCACTAAGAATAAATCATATCAAACCAAGGTATATTGATAATTGGTAGAATAGGGAACATATACACATATTGTATTTCCCATGATGCATTATGGGAATGTAACAGCCAAACACATTATTTGGCTGTTACATGGGTCAAAACATGTCAGTAAAAGAAGAACCAATTTGCCTGAAGCAAAATGTGATAAAGTTCAGAAGTGATACAGTTTTTTTTAATTACTGATACTGAATGGGCTAGGAGACAAGCCAAAATTCAAATACTAGAGACTAAAGATCATAGTGATGTGGGTAGCAGTGATTCAATCATTAAACAAATACCAGTTGAACAACCACTGTGTGCCAGGCACTGTATGAAGCATTAGGGATATAAAAAGTTTCAAGATACATGAGAGATCCCTTCCTTTGTGGAGTTTACATGTAAAACATAGTTATATCTTTTCTCTCCTTATGAAACTGAGTTCTTTACCTGAACAGGTATGTGAGAAAGAATAGTTACAACTATTAACACATAAAAGAATGAACTAAATTAATTTAGATTTGTTCTTTTCACAAGTGGGGGTGGGGAATAAAAGAGAGAGGGTTTGATTCACATGCTTTAAAATAATAGCCTAGAATATAATATTCATTTTTAAAATTGCATTTTTACAGTCTGAGGTTGAAGGAAAAAAGAAGAAAATAAGGAAGAGGAGAAATGCATTTGAAAGAATCAATGTATTGCGGTGGGGGGGGGGGGAGAAGAATCAATGCATGCAAGGAGGGAAAAACCCTAACTCTAATAAAGGTGCCTCACGATTTTCTTTGACTCAACGATCTCTCTTAAACCCCACTTAAGTGCTTTATAATTAGTAAAACAGTATACAAATGTATTCCTTTGGTATTATTAGCAAGTGCTAAGTCTCTCACTAATTTTCTCAATTCTCACGCACACAAAAAAATCACTTTACACTAAAGTTTTTGAGGGTTTCCCCTATGTTCCCCCAAAAGCAGTTCCTTTAGGTTTAACTCTTTAGTCATTATTCTCACAATTTATTCATTTAAATGAAGAGTCTGACTTGTAGTTGTAGAAAAAAATTGTATATTTTCTCTGATGCCTACTCTAGGTCTTCAATCTTCATGCCATTAAAAAAAGAAATTACTCAAATTTCTTTCATTCATAAACATATTAAAACATGTCATTGCTATTCACATATTTAATTGCCTAAAATTTCATATGAAAACCAATATAAAACACTATGGGTTTCATATGATTATCAGCATTAAGATTAGTAGACTCTGAAAATCCTGAAACTTCAAAATTAAAATGTTACGTGTTCTTATTTTAATGACTACTCCATATCTAAAAGCTAGAAAAGAAAAACTACTTTCAGTGTTAGCTACAACTAATACACCAATAGCATTTATTGCTTTGGTAAAAACAAGTGATCTGTTAGTAAGATTTCATTATGAGCACACAACAAACTCTAAATTATTTGCTGATGGATTATCTACACACTCTTGAATTCCAAGGGAGCTTCCCCATGCTTCTGGGCCATTTCCTTCAGCTGCTGTCAGGAAATTAAGTAATTTGCAGAGATTAAGTAATAATCTCAATACGAAAGCACTAATCTTAATGCTTAATCCAGAAAACATCAGTAATTCAAAACAAACAAGATAACACTTTATAATTCAATCCAAAGTAAAATATATTTCATATGTCTGAGGTTCTCTTAACATCAATTTTCTGTAACCTACCATGATATATATCCTCTATTTCCAGATATCTGTATTGTTTATGCTCTCACTTCTTTCAGGACTTTTCTGACCACCCTACATAAAAATACCCCCAACATATGACCACCAGTACTTCCTATCCCCCTTACCTTGTTTCATTTACCTCTATAGTACTTATCACTTTCTGTCATAAAAAAATGGTTAGGGATATATTTGTTTTTCTGTGTACTCATTCCCTACCCACACCCCTAAGTTTCATGAGGATAGGGATGTTCTGGTTGTTCACTGCTATATCCTCACTGCATCTTGAAATGAGTCCCTAGCTCATAGTATGCAGACATAGGGTTTATTAAATGAATCTTGAGATTATAAATACAATTTCCTTAGCTAATAGATGAGAAAATGACTCTGCAAATCTGGAGGTAAAAAGGAACCTAAGCAGAGAATAGCTTTTACAAAGTCCACATCACTGATGCCCCTATTGCATAGTAGTTAAGAACAAAGGCTTTATACAGACTAAGGTGGATTCCAGTCCCAGCTCTGATAGTTATTTAGCAGTGAGGTCTTGGGCCTCTCCATGCCTTGATTTACCCAACATAAAATGGGGACCATAATAACACTGACCTAACATTGTTATTAAGATGATAAAACGACCCAAAATATGTAAGCCACTTAGTATAGTACATAGCAACAAATAAGTGCTTAATAAAAGGGAGAAAAAGAAGAAAAACAAAAAACAAAAACAAAAGGGAGCTGTTGTTATGTATTAACTCATAGGATAACACCCAGGCACCAGAGCCTACCTTCTGCTACTTCCCAGTTTGTGTTAAGACTGGCTATCTAGTTTCTAAGTCCATACAGCTAAAAAGCAGTGAATTAGGGAGATAAAAGCAGTTGTCAGAAGTGAAAGCAGCAAATATGAGAGGAAAATGAAAAACCTTGAAAACTAGATTCCCAAGGTATTGCATTATAGCACAATAATGTCCACGAAGATGATGCCTAGCCATCAAAAAAAAGGTTACATTACATTTAGTATACTGTTTTAAGATGGCAAGAAAAATATTTTTAAAATTAGGAAGACTTACTTTAAATAAACTTCAAAATAGTTTAAACAAACTTTTGGTGTCTAAATATAAACTTCCAATACCTTCAAAATTTACCTTCTAAAGAAAAGGAACAAAGAAAACAAGGGTTAGTATATAAATGACTTGGATTTCTCTGCTGTAAACATCCATCAGAGTGTGCTATGCCAATCTCTCTAAAGTTATTTTTAATGTCCTATTAAGGATCAAATTATCTCAATATGGTATCACTCTTCTCTCATACTCTGTAATGTATCTCAAGTGGGAATTTCAGGGAGGTGGTTTCATATTATTGTTTCAGCAAAATTGCTATGACCCTTGTAACAAATTTGTGTTTATTAATCCTATTTCCTTTAGTGACAGAATAACCAGGACCCTCCGAAATTAGGAATAAAATAAAATTTCAAAATCTAAACCACATTCCAAATTTCTTAAAAGATATTTTTTGTTCAATTCATCTTTGTAAAAACATTGGTCACCATTTAACATACAATGGCAACAAAATGCACTCAATTTACATGCATCAACAAGTCAAAAAATCATAATACACAGACAACATGAATTTCAAACATACAATACTGAAGTAGCTCACGTTGCATTTAACCATATTTCTAGTGCTTCTAATAGAGAAATAACTAATATGAAAAACAAAGAGTTTTAGTTTCAATCTGAAATAAAGTTCTCTGTGAGTGACAAAAACATAAAATAATGATAAGAAAAAGTCATTATCTTAAAGGAAACAATTCTTCAGAAATCACTTTGTGCAGAGCACCAAACTAGTGTAGAATAATATCTTACATGTACCTTCAGTTAAGGACAAAAGGGCTTTTTTAAAAAATTTAATTACCTGAATGATCTAAATTTTTATTGTGTCAATAAATTAAAATATCTTTCAATATGAAGGTTATATATTCATATTCTGACACCTTAAATAATTCTGAAGATGTTCAACTGACAGATTCTGTTGGACTGGATTAGTTTCAAGAGCAAAAAAAGAAACCAATTATCAAAAGCCCTTTCTAAATTCACAGGCAAGGCTTCTGGATATGGGATTTAATTAAAAGAAAAAAGTTTAAGCACCACAATAAAATACTTTTTTTAGAAAACAGAAAAACTGGCAACATACAAGTTAGGGACAGAAGCACTTAAACATTTACAAAAATATTTTTTTAATAAGCACACTAATCCTATTACCATCAATGATCAAAAATTTGGGGGGAGGTATAATAGTATGATTATGTGGAAGATACATACCACAATTCTGTGTAGGTTCTGAAGTTCTGTAATTCTAATTGATCAAATGAGACTGTCAAATTATTTTGCACAATAAAGATTTTAATTAGTTTCATAATTTCCCCCTTAATTCTATGATTAAAAGATAGCACTAAGTCATCTTCAAGTGTACAGGTGAGAATTTATGACACATTGCTTTGTGGGGAAAAAAGTATCTCCTCTGAAAATAAGAACTTTAAGTAAATATGTGCAAATGAAACTTTAAAATAAGATTGGTATAAGTACAGCCATCTTATAAGTTTCTCTTCTTTTGCATCTATTTAGCAGCATACATAATTTCAGTGGCCAAAATAATAATTTAAATTTTAGTTTCTCTCTTCCATGATGTCTT
>JAQZBX010085851.1:0-13069 GCA_029593785.1 Cabassous unicinctus
CAGCGGGCAGGTGGGCTCGGGGTGGGCGGCCAAGGTCTCTGGCCAGCTGGAAGTGGGTGCTCCCACACTGGGTGCTGCCTGCGGGGTGACGGCTCTGCCCGGCCCTGGGAGGCACTCAGGAGACAGAGCCCAGCTTCAGGGGCACAGAGACGAAGACGGGGGCAGCCCAGGAGAAAGGCAGGGCATGGTCAGATAGCAGTGCCCCGTCTGGAGGTCCCAACACAAGGACAGGAGTCCCAGGTGAGCCCCCAAGCAGGCCATTTTGATGGAATCCCCCTAAGTGCCCGTTTCGAGCAGCCTGGGGTCAGTTTTACTAGAATTGCTCCCAAGTCCCTGGCCAGCTCGTCCCCCTGTCTAAACTGCGGCTCTGACAGGAGGGGCGGAACGAGCTGCTTTCAGCTGCGGCATTTCAGAAGCAGCTCACATCTCCTGGGACCCCAGCTTCTTCCTAGAATCCCCTCTCCTGGGGCCACCCCATTCCCGGGGCTTCTTCAACTGCCCTCAGGAATTCAAACGCTTCCCCAGAGTGAGGACGGCGTCTGCCAGCCGTCTGGGTTGTTAGCAAACATCTGCCGAGGGCACCGCCTTGTAAAAGTAAAGCTGGTGAGGGGCCCCTCGAGGAGGGGGAGCTCTGGCCCCTCTCATCACAGGCCCCCACTCGAGGGGGCCGGGCTTGGAGGGGCGTTAGCCCACCGGCACCACGGCCCCTTTCTCCCCGTCCTCCAGCCCCTCCTCTCCCCAAAACAGGGAGGCAGCATGGCTGGCGTCAGAGGGACAGGGCGTGGAGTCTGGGGGCCTGGAGCTGTGTTCCCGCCAAGGTGGGGGACGGGTTTGCATCCCGTGCAAAGAATCACTTTCAAGTGAACACGGCAGTGGCGCTTTGCACGTTCACGATGGTGTGCAAGCACCGCCTCCTAGCAAACATTCCCATCACGGTCATCACCCCGCTCCCCGCGCCCCAGCACCCGGCAGGCACCGGGGAGCCCCAGCTCTTCCAGGCAGACGCCAGTGTGGGTGTGGCCCCGCCCACACCCATCAGACCCCCATCCACCCATGACCCGGCAAAAACCACCTGGCGCCCCCGAGCCCCGGAATCATGGGAGCGCCTAGTCAAACGCTTGTTACTGTTTCATGCCACTAAACTGGGGTGGTTTCCCACACCCCGTGGTAACCGGACAGCCCCAAGGAAGCCAGTCTCCTGCACCCATGAGAACACCCCCCCGGCTGCCACCAACACTGGCAATTAATCCCAAAGCACTGGAAGGGGAGACCCCAAGGGGAGAGACCCAAAGGCGGCACCCGGGGCTCTGCCAGGGTCCAGCGAGCATCTGCGCCGTCAGGAGCCGTAGGCAGCGTGGTGGGGGACCCAGAGGTGACCCGGGTGGGCACGGCCGGCAGACCACTGCACGACGCGTTCCCCGAGAAGGACCCCGACACGCCCTGGGTTCAAATCCCGGCTCTGCTGCTGGCCGGTGGTGTGACCTTGGGCCAGTGACCTCGCCTCTCCAGGCCTCAGTTTTCCTATCTGTAAAGTGGGGGTGATGATGGTCCCCATGTGAGACTTAGAGGAGTCAGAACAAAGCAGGTGCTGCCCACGGGTGAAAAGCGAGAACATGGGGGGTGAAGCAGCCGGGAAAGGAGGGTGCCGGCCCCTCCCGGGTCGCTCAGACTGACCTCAAGACCCCAAAGGGTCCATAAAGCCACTGACAGTGTTTAGAAACAGGCAACATGGAAGGATACGTGGTGTCTGGCTAAGGCCACATGCCCTGAGAGCCTAAAAGAAATGCCACGTTCTCCACAGCAGCTTTCCCCGGGGCCGAGGGAAAGCAGGTGGATGCCTGGAGGGGACCCAGGGGGCCCTGTCACAGCAAGAACAGGTGACGCTGGCCTGGGCGGTGCCTGGGGTCTCTACCGCTCTTCTAGTAGGACAGAGGGACAAACAGAAGCAAGGGGAGGAGCTAGAACTTGTCCTGTAGCGAACCGCAAGCAGCCACAGGAAAAGGCTCCGCGGCTGCCGGGGCCTCTAGTGGGGGATGGGACCAGTACAGAGGGGCATTCCGGAATGTTCTGAAGTGATGGAAATGTATCGTTGACTGTGGTGGCGAGTACACGGCTGTATACAATTGTCAAGACTCATCCAATTAGACCCTTAAAAAGCACGGATTTTGTTGTCTGTAAATTGTACCTCGATAAAGCTGATTAAAAAAACAAAAATTAAACCCATTTAATCCTCACTCAGATGCACGCATAATTATTTTCCGCAAGAGAGGAAACATCTATTATTATCAGATGAGGCATCAAAGCCCAGAGAGGTGAAGTCATTTGCCCCAGGTTGCACAGTGAAGCGCCCAAGGATGGGGATACTGGACCTCCCAGGCTGGAGACGGTGCTTCTGCTTTCCTCGCGGCCTCCTTCCTGGGCTCCGAGGGTCAGGGCAGAGCTGTGTCTCTCTGTGCCCCCAGGCCTGCCCCAGTCAACCCAAAGCTCCAACAAAAGATGAAGGGAAATAAGGGCCTCAGTGTGAGCGTGACAAAGGCAGTGCCCTGCGCTGGCAGGGAGGAGGGCAGCAGCCAGAGGGCCTGCAAGGTCAGGGGCCCAGCTGGACCGCAGGCTCTGTTGGCAGCCCACAGGGCAGAGAAGGGTCAGGAAGAAGCCCAGGCCTCTGGCGTCCAGACCCAGCACCCCTGGGGGCAGAGGCCGCACTCGGCACATACAGCCGTGGCCCTGAGCCTACGGGTGTCTCCCCCTGCCGTGGCAGACAGCCCTCCACTGGACACCCCCGACACAGGCGCACAGTGAGGCGCATGGACGGCAGAGCCAGGGAGGAGGAGCGGCCCATCCAGGGGTAACGGTGGGCCCCTTGGAAGAGGCCACTTGATTCCTTCAGGAAGGAAAACAAGACAGCTGGAGCCGACAGGCACAAAGGGGTTGTTCTGCAAGGTGGCCGCTGTGGCTGGACCTGAGCTGCCCGTGGGGCAGGCCGAGGGCAGTCAGGAGGGACGGTGGGTCCCTCTGGGGGCACCGGCTGGGGGTCGCCTGGGCATGTACACAGGTAACAAGACGTCAGTGCCCTTTGGGGCGTGGGAGCTCGATGTGGTCAGCACGACTAAACGGAGAGTGACTTGGAAAGTACAGAACGCGCCTTTGCTCGTGTCGGCACCTCAAAGCCTCCGGTGCAGGCTTGGGAAAGAGGAGCAAGATGCCCCCTTCCTCCAGGGCTCCCACTGCCTCCACCGTCAGCATCCTTGTGCAGTGTGCAGCCTGCACAACTGCACACAGCGGCCCAGGAAGGTAGGAACAGATGTCGAGTGAGCGACAGGTTTCAGGCCTGCTCCTCGCTCCTGCTGTGCTGCGGTGGGAAAGAGACCCCCCTGATGTGTCCATCAACAACGTAAGGCAGGTGGAGATTAGCAGGGACCGGGGACCACAGCCCAGCAGGAAGGGCTCCCCGAAGCGGATGAACTCCTGGTGGTGTGCCAGGCAAGGGCGTCTCGGGCCAGGGGACGGCAAGGTCCAGGCCACGTGCTGGGGAGACAGGAGCGGATGAGCCTGGGGAAGTGGACGAGGTGTGGGGAGAGTGCAGGAGACCAGGCTGGGCCAGCTGACGGCGCTGGACCTCGGCCCAGGGCAGGGAGGCTGCCCAGGTGTGGCTTGAGAAGTGTGACCTTCCCCGGTCGGGAAAGGCTTAACTATACAAGAACTGGGGTCCAAACCATTCCCTCCTTTTATCAGGGAAACCCTAGTCAGCACTTTTGGGAAGGGGAGGGCTGTCTCCCTCCCCTGGGGTTAGCCTGGACCCAGGCCCCACTTCTGGAAAGGGCTGGGCAGAAGGAGACTGTTCCCTGGGGCTCTGCACCCCAAGACCTCGGCCTCCTGGCCCAGCTGCTTTCTGCAAACCTTTGCCTGCGAGAACCCACGTCGGGGTGGGGGTGAAGCCCAGGCAGGAGAGCAGCAGAGGCACTTCCCTCGAGGGGATGCTGGGGTGCCCTGCCACGGGGTCCCGGGGCCCACAGCCACCCCACGAGCAGTGTGGCCCCCTCCGCCTTGGCCCCCGAGCCCACCAGGGTGCCATCTCCCCCTCTCCAGGGAAGCCAAGCAGGCCCTGCCTTGGAGGTTGCCTCCCCCCACACACACACATCTTGGGGCTCCCTATTTGCCACCTGGCAACGAGGCCCCCGGCCCCACCTTCCTTCAAGCCTTCCACCGGAGACCAGGCCAGCCCTTCACCCATCCACACTGCCCAGGCTCTCCACTCCCTTCCCCTCTCCAAGCACCCCTTTCCTTTGGTCCCTAAAACATGGAAGCTGGTTTAGGCATCATTCTGACCTAATGGTCCAACCCAAAGGCAAGGAATTAAGCCTACGGATGCTGGGTGGTTTTCTCGGCCACTCATGTGGCTTCCAAGATTGGAACAAGGCCAGAAGCCGACACTGCCTGCCTCCTGGGCCCAAAGTCTGAATGTCGCCACGCCACTGCCTCCGGGAAGCCCTCACAGATTTCAGCTGCACTCGAGGATCATCAGCATGCGGCTCTTATCACCTATTTAGCCCTTTTTCATCAGCCACCACGTTATTGCCATCATTGCCACATGGTGGCATCTTAATAAGCATCAGGCAAGGGCCTGGCACTTTCCCAAGTACCATTTAACCTGCCATCTAACCCAAGAGGAAACAGGCTCAGAGCAACCAAACGGCTTGCCCGGGTTACACAGCAACCCAGAGGCAGGGCCACCTCGAACCCCGCTGGGTGCAGACCAGCCTGGCAGCTGACGTGGGACCTCCTGGCTCCCACCCAGACCCTCAGCACCCGAAGCTTGCCCCCCAGCTTGCCCAGCACTGGGGCTTCTGCACATCCACCCTGAGCTCACACAGGGAAGGCTCTGCTAAGGTGCCCCCCAGCCGGCCCTGCCTCCCTGCCTGAGCCCCATGGCCTCTGTCCCAGAAGCGGAAGCAGGTACTGGGAGGCCACGTGGGGTGAGGAGGGATGGGGCGGGGCACGGGCCGTCCAGGTTGAATCTGGCTTTACCACTTCCCAGCTGCGTGGCCCTGGGCAAGCTTCCTGCCCTTTCTGGGCCCCAAGGCCCCCTTCCCTATCCTGGGGAGAGTAATGGTCCTACCCCCAGGGCAGGGGGGACTGGATGAGATCACCCTGGTAAAGGCCTGAGAACAACGCCTGTGGCCTGGCAAGAGCTCAGCCTACACACATCATGATCCTCACAGTCTCTGGAATGTTCTCATCCCCACTGCCAGGGTCAGGCAAGGTGGGACTTGGGCTCCAAAAGCCGGAGGTGAGAGCTGGAAAGAAGTGGGAGGGCAGGCGGGGTGCCTGCGGGAAGCTTGGGAGAAGGGTGGAAGTGTCGGCAGACTGATGCCTCTTAGCTGTGTGATCTCGGCAGTTTTCCAACCTCTCTGGGCCTCAGGACCTCACCGGGAAAAGAGGGGTGGGAAACCCCCTCCCCCCACATTGTCGTGTTGTCGAGGGGACTTGGGCAGAACACCTGCGGACCGCGCCGCCCAGCCCGCCTGGGGTCTGTCCTCTTTGAATGCGTCATCTGCAGCCTTCAGAGAGTTCGCCCCTCTCTGGACCTCCCCCCAAACCCCATGGCATTTCCACTCTGGGGACTGCCTCCGGAGCTGCCTTTGGGGCCGCACAATCGCAGGAGTCTCATTCCTTGACCTCTGCCCCAAGTGGCACCGCGAGCCGATTTTTACCAGAACGGTGGGAGACGACCGCTGGCTGTTTGCAGAAATCAAGTGCCCCCACCCAAGACAGGAGCCCCCGGGCACAGAGGCTCACAGCCGTGTCCCAGTGCGTGTGCTGAAGGAGGGGGGCCAGGTGCCTTCCACGGGCCCTCTGGTGCCCTCCCTCCTGCCGGGAGCGCTGGTCTCCACCAAAGGCTCGCCAGGGCCCCCAACGCCGCCTCTCCTGGGAAGCCGCCCCGGGTGGCTGGTCCTCGGCCCCGCCGCTGCCTCGTCGTCCAGGTTTGGGAGGCGGCTGTGCCTCCGCTGCGAGGCCCCAAGCAGCACGCATCCCTCCTCCTTCACTTCTACTTTACTTTTACTTTGAACTCAGGCACCCCCCCCAGCTCCCGCCCCCCAGCATACGAGTATACGAGGATCTTTGGTAAACAGCCCTGTGATGAAACGCGGTGCAGGTTTTCAAATACCACCTAGAACGGAACTGCTGTTTGTAACGGCCCTAACTGGTTTTCGGAGCACTTTGCACTTTCGCCCCCTTTCCACACACCATCTCCTCAGACTGAAGATTCACGCAGGTGAGTTCACGCAGGTGAGGCACTGCTGTTGCCATTTTGCACAGCTGAGGAAACTGAGGCCCCGGGAGAGACACCAAGGGGTGAGCAGCGGCTTCCCTACCCCGGGCGCTGGTTAGGAAGGAAGATTCCCAGGTCCCAGCATCTCTTGAAGCTGAATCGCAGAAGCTGGGGTTCAGGCACGTGGAAGAATAAAAAGTTCCACCGGCGGGTCCACTGTATTCTAATCTCCAGGGTCCCCCTGCCCTGGGAGCTGGGAACTTGGGCCAGGCAGGGAGCTGAAGCAGCCCAGCCTGCAGGCCTCCCCGGGGCAGCGGCCCCAGGACCTTACCCACGTCCTTCCCCCTTTACTGGATGACTATGCTTTCCCTGCCCAAGGCTCTGCTGGGTCCTCGTCACCTCTTCCCACCTTCCTCTCCCCCTTCAGTCCCTCACCCTAACACTTAAATTTCCCTCTTTGCAAACCCCATGATGTCAGTACAGTTTGCCCAATATTTACCAAATTCTACACTGCAGTTTTGTGCACTGGAAACACCAGGGAACTTAAAGAGTCTGATGCCTACACCAATTAAAACCTGGCATCGCTGAAGGTGGGCCCCAGTGTGCACCAGGGTGTAGACTGCCTAGCTCAGTGCTCCCGAACTCACACACCCAAGCAGCAGCAGCCCCTGGGGAGGGTCAGAACTGCAGAGGCTCAGGCCCTCCCAGGCTCCTGGGTCACACTGCATTTTCACAAGCTCCCAGGCATGGTGTGTGACTCGAGAAGCCTGATCCACCCACCAGAATGACCTCTCCAGGGCAATGGACCCCCGGGAGGTCCCCACTGCAGGCAGCAGAGCTGGCCACCGACAAGTAGGTGCAAAGTATAGGTGTGCCCCGAGGGGGACACACGCAGTTGGCATCTGACAGCTGTGACCCATCGGCAGCCGGCAGCCGTGGGGACTGCGGGGGAAGGGCATCAGCCCCCGCCCCCACCCTCGCCCCCACCCCGGCAGGCTTCCTAGGCTGGCTCTGGGTATGGACTCAGGAGGGCTCAAGGAGGCACTTCAGTCATTTTAAGATAAAATGCCCTCAGGATTATTAGGGTTTGCTTGTTCAGAGGTGGGTGGAGAGGGCTGCTGTGAGCATCGATTCCTGAAGGGAGGTAAAAGGGTGACCTTGGCATTCAAGGCTTATGCTCTCTCACCAACCTCCTCTTTCCTGGCATTCCCCAAGGCCGTGTGTGACCTCAGTTGCCCATTTGTTAGGCCAGGGCTCCAGCCCTCACAGAAACCCTCCCAGCGGCCTCCCGGCCTCTGTGCTTTATCGGGGCTTAAGCGCCCTCCCCCTCCAGGGTCCACTGACCCAAAGCAAAGGTGCCTCCTCCACGAAGCCCTGGCCCCCCATGGGCTCTGCTCCGTCTTCTGCACCTCCAGCCACCACGACAGAGCAGATTCCATCTGGCTTCTGTTGCTCTACGTGGCACAGCCATGTCTCCCCCGAGGCTGGGAGCTCCTTAAGACTAGAAACCTCTTTCAACCTCCTCGTTCCCCCAGCCAAGCCCGGCACTGCCCGGCAGCGGGGACTCGATGTGTTTCGGCAGTTTCTAAGGCTTCCCGCCATTCCCTGTCAAGGTCAGGCTGGGGGGTCCCTGCAGGGGACTGAGAGGGGGCTCAGCCTCTAGTTAACCACAAACCTAGGCAGGTTGCCTCCGAGTCCTGGGCCTCTGCCCACGGCCACGGCCACAGCTGGCTCTGTGGCTCTGCGAGGCCCCCTGGTCTGGACACTCTACAGTGCAGCCAGAGCCAGTGGCTCTCTGGTTTTCCGTCATAAAAGGGTGGCGGTGACACCGGTTCTCACCCGTTTCTTCCTTCCACGGATGTTTATTAAGTACCTACTATGTGGTACCGAGCACTGTCTGAGCACCGTCCTTGAGGATGCTGCTGTGAACAAAATGGTCCAAACCCTGATCTAATGGTGCTTACAAACAAGGTAAACGAGTAACGGGGGATGCTAGTGGGAAGTGCAGAGGACTAGAGCTGGGCAGGTGGGAGAGGAGTTGTCATGCTGGGGTTAGAATTTTAGGTAGGGTGGTCAGGAAAGGCCTCAGGGAAAAGGTAACAACTGAGGAAAGACCAGGAGGAAATGAGGGAGCCAGTCATCAGTTCTCATCAAAAGGAGGAGAATTCTAGGCAGTGGGTGTGCAAAGGCCCCGGGGTAGAGCATGGCTGGTGTGTTTCAAGAACAGTGAGGAGACCAGCTGGGCTGGGGTGGGGGGAGCTGAGGTCAGGGGTGCGGGGATGTGGGCAGAGCATGGATGGCCTCGGAGGCTGCTGTAAGGACAGGTGTGGTCATTAAGCCTGAAGGTCCCCCAAGAGGTCCCATAAAACCATGGGGTGGGTGGCTCAGGGGGCGGGCAGGCAGAGGGCCCCCATTGCATGCTCCGGTGCCCCCCTCCCCGCGGTCAGCCCGAGGCCACCCTGGGAGCCCAGGCCTCTGCAGCCTCGCCAAGCATCACGTCTTGCACAATTTTCCGGAGCCCAAATCTGACAGAGCCATCTGTCTCAACAGACCCCAGCGCTTGCCTCCAGCTGGTCCTCGCGTGAGCCAGCGCACTCACTGACACACAGAACACTCAGCTGCTGCCGCCAGCTCCATCCCTGTCCCCCGAGACATGGCAGGGAGGCCGGAGGCGCCGGCCAGCCCAGTGTCCAGCTGGAGCCGAGGCGGCACGGCCGGTGCAAGCCTGGCGACCCCCGGGAGGGGCGGCCGGCAGTCCTGGCCCTTTCTGGCGTGCAGGCTCATTCTGCATTTCCAGTTGGTGCCCCAGACTGCAGCCCACGCACGGGGCAAGGAAAAGAAACCACGTGTTCTTTTCACTCGTTTTTTCTCAACTCCCCACACAGGGAATAAAACGCTCCACTCTGGCTGATAATCCAAACTCACCCGGCTTTAAACTTCCCAAGTGATACCGAAACAGATGTTCAAATAGCCCCCAAGTCTTTCATCTCCGCCCCCTCCCCCCAATTCCAGTCTGAAGCTATTTGGTAACTGGACCAATAGATGTGTAAACCGCAGCGCCAGATAATTTTTGGCAAGCCCGAGGCGTCCTCATGATGAGCACTGCAGCCCAGACGTGCCTGGTCTTAATTTATTATTACAAGACCCAGGCTTCCAGGCCAAAGGCACCACAATGACCCATTGTTAGGGTGGAAATCTCCTGATGGGGGAGGGATCTCTAGAAAGCTGCCCTCGGGATGGATCCTCTGGCACCACGAGTCCCAGGTTCAACCAAGCGGGCGACAGCAGAGATTTTGGGGGTGGCAACCCACCAGCCAGGCATGCAGATACAGACACCCCCTTTTATTTCCCAGAGCCACGTTGTCACACATTCCCTCAAATAAATGTTCCCGTCTCGAATGATTCACTTGGCAAGGACACCAAACGCCCATGCCAAGACGTGGGTCGACCTGCCCGAGCCTCGGCTGGAAAATATCAAGTGGCCATTGTGCTCCTGGCTAACAAGCTCGGGGCGGGTGCTTTGCTCCTGCTTGTTTCTCGGGGCAGGGTCTGCTGACCTCCTCCTGGTGGCGGGAGGCACACGTGCCCTGGGTTGTAAACTGAGCGGCTAGGAAGGCAGGTGGGAGGGATTCCGGGAGAGCAGGGGTGGAAGAGACAGGCTGCGCGTTGCCAGCAGGCGGACCCGCACCTCGCTGGCCTCCGGGCTCTCCCAGAGGGCCCTGCTTTGCCGCTTCGGCTTCAGCTCGCTTGCAGGGTCAGCCGTCGTGTTCCTTTTCCCGGCCTGTTCCTTGTGATGTTGGAAAGAACTAGATCAAAAGCACACACTTTTGGAGTCGGATGCACTTTAGAATCTTCTAGACGGGTGTTCTTGGGCTTTATTGTTCCTAATGAAGCAGCCGGGCTCTTGGTTCTGATTCCAGGTCTGGGGTGGGGCCTGAGACTCTGCATTTTTTAATAGCAGATACCGGGGGTTGAACTGGTGCTCAACCACTGTGAGACTCTGCATTTTAACAAACTCCCGCTGATGCCGCCGCCGGCCCACAAGCCACACTGTGAGCAGTGAAGGGCTGGTCCAACCCCCACCAGTTCAGAAGCCCTCGCCTGGGAATCTGCGGTCCGTAAGCACTCACTGTGGGGCTCTTTGGGCAGGAAAACCACAGAAGTGACACCGTGTCCTCTCAGGAGGCCCAGGATGTCTCGCCACCTTTAAAGCGACTACTCCACTCTTCCTTCTTAGTAGGTGGCTTGCGGAGAGCGACCCCGAGATGACGCAAACAGCCTGCCGCTCACCGTGCTTCCGCCCGCTCAGGTCAGCATGCAGTGACGATTCTGAAACAAATTGTCACCACGCTGTTTGCAAACGGTGATTTTCTATTTCCATCATTCCCTCCACACACATTAATTTTCAGATTTGAATTCTGGTCTCTTGTTCTAGATCTACCACAAAACAAGAGAAAGAGCCAGAACACCACTGGCTGAAATCTCGGCAGCGTGGACGCTTCCCACCTGCCGGCATTAGGTCGGCAGCAGTGGAGAGGACACCTGGCTACCAGGTGCACCCCCCCACCCCCCGCCATCGGCCACCTCCCCTCTGTTTCACGTGGCTCACCATCTCCCCAGCAACACTCCAGCCCAAGCCCTCACGGCACACGTGGACCGTGGACTGTGTCCTCCCCGCAGCTGAACGTTTATACCCACCCCCCCGCCGGTTTGGCCGCGACATCTGTACTAAGTTCTCTGGAACCATCGACCCAGCAAATTCCTTAATTGGTGGACATGAAAACCGGGCTCTGGGCTCTCTATCAGAGTCCTGGCAGTCTCGGGAGGGAAGGGCGAGGGGTGGGTCGTCCCCGGCCGCCTCACTGACCCCTCGCTGAGGAGATGCAAGCAGAGGCTGGCGCGCACGCGCGGCCCGCTGGGAAGCCGCCCGGCCCCCCTCCTCTCCGTCTGATCTCTCTCTGCTGTCATGTTCTTTGTCCTGGAGCCTCACGCTGCGATCACACACCAGGAGCTACCCTGCAGCAAGCGCCAAAGCAAGACCCCGTCGGGCAGACTCTCAGTTCTCCTGGCCCCTTGACCCGGGGGGCTCGCGCCTGAGCCAGGGACATATTGAAAGCAGAACGGCTCCTTCCACGGGCTGCAGGGCAGCTGCCCACGGAGGGAAGCCAGGGCCGAGGGCAGGGGCTCAACTCGTGTCTGTCCAGTCCCACCTCTGTCCCCTCCCCGTTTTATTCACACAAGGAAACCGAGGCCCAGCAGGGCACAGAGGCGAGCCCAAGGGCGCCCCGGCCAGAGGGCTCCATGGTAGAGTGAACAAGAGCATGGACTTAAGCCTGACAGCCAGGGTTCGAATCCAGCTCCACCCATTCCACGGTTGGTGCCTTAATTTCTCCAGGCCTCAGTTTCCTCATCCATAAAATGGGGATAATTGTAGCCCCTGCCCCCTAGGGGTTAGGTGAGGGTTAACTGAGCTGAGAAGTGTGTGAAGCCCTGAGAACAGAGACCCCTGGCAACAAAAGCAATTGTGAACGTTATTTCTACCCTCATTTCAGAGTCCTTTCCTCTGTCCATGGGTCACCGAGGCAGCACAACGCAATGAAACTCTGCCTGCTGGGATGTCCTCAGGAGGACGTCCGAGGACTTGCACCAGTCCAGCCCCACTCGCCAGCAGCTCTGGGCTCAGGGGTGGAAGAGCCAACTCGCTCTAGAGCCCTCGGCCCCCACTCTGCCCAAATTGGTGGGTGCTTCAGGGCCTGGGGGTCCTGATCAGATATGGACACATACACCCCATCTTCATTGCAGATGCAGAGGCCAAAGGGGGATACCCAGCTGGAAGATGAGCTAAGAAGCTTGGGGCACAATGGCGCTGGCACCCACTCACTGCCAGCTCCCACGAGAGGCCCAAGGGCACAAACCACGGGGCCCCCAGCAGCGTGTTCCCACCCCCTGCCAGCTCAGCACTGCCAGGAGGGGCTCTGGAGGCTGCAAAACAAGCGTGTGTTGGGGCACAGGGCAGGGCTGTCGGAAAAGCTGCCCCAGTTGTCCTGGGCCGAGGTGAGGCCAGAGAGGGTGCCAGGGACCGTGGTTCTCTCCCCGGGGGCAGCCCAGGGTGGAGCAAGGACACAGGCTTTGGAATCCGGATTTGAACCTCCAGCCCACCTCTTGCTAACTGTGAAGCCCCTCTGAGCTGCTGCCCACTAGCAGGCAACCAGGGGACAGAGCCTCTTGACACTGGGGCCTTCTTGTCCCCCCATCCCCCTGCCCCAACACATGCCAACCAGGTTGGCTCCTGATGCTGGCATGGTGGCGGGTCTGGGGTCTGGCAGAGCGGACCTTCCTCAGCTCAGAAATGCACCTTTCCAACCCCAGGTGTGGATGGGGTCCCCAGCTCATCTTCCCATGTGCAAAAGTGGGAAACCTGCCAACACCTCCAGAATCCTGCCCATTTCCGGTTGGAAAGAGCTGACAGCGTTCGTGTCGGCCAGACTCCGCGATGGCCCCGATGGCCCTGCCTCTCGGCTCGCGCGCCCTTGTCTAGTCCCCTCCCACCGGGCACCCAGAACTTGGTGGCCAATAGAATATGGCGGAAGCAGCGGCTGTCAGAGGTCTTACGGCACGTAGCTTGGTCTCCCGAGGCACCTGCTCTGGGTAGCCACGGCCACGTGGTGGTCATCCAAGTAGCCCTGTGCAGAGGCCATGCAGACGGGAACCACCTCCCCCCAGGCCTGCGGGATGCTTGACCCAACCCCAGCCAGAACTGCCCAGCAGCCCCCCAAGTCCCACCCGCAGGAACTGGGA
>JAQZBX010085852.1:0-13076 GCA_029593785.1 Cabassous unicinctus
CTATCGACAGAGGAATGGTGAACAAAATATGGTGCACACACACCGTGGAACATCGCTTAGCCGTGAGAAGGAGTGACGTCGGGTGCTGGCTGCAGTGTGGGCCAGCTTCGAAGACCGCGTGTTGAGAGAACTGAGCAGCCCCAGGTGCGGGAGTTATTGCTTAGCTGTGCAGTGGCTGCAGTTGCTGCTGGGCCGTGGCGAGAGGTGTGGCAAGAGCGGCACGACGTCGTAAGTGTAATCACTGCCACTGAATTGCACTCTTACCGGTGGTTGAGATGGGAAGTTTTGCATCCTCCATGTTTCCACAATTGAGGAAAAAGCCTCTTGGGGGAAGGTGAACTGCAAAGCCAGGACGCCCGGCGCTCGCAGGGCCCAAGGGGCGTCGGCACCGCGTTTGCTTGGGCTTTGTTAGGCCTGCGATGGGCGCCGTGCCCTTTGTCTCCCTCTGGAGCCGCTCTTGCTGGGAAACTTCACAAGGCCGTGTGTCCACACGTGGCCCGTCCAGACGGGCCTGAGTGGGCGAGGTGGACGGCTTCTGCACGCCTGGCATCTGGGTGCTCCGGGACCTCTTCCGGGAGGGAAGAGATGAAGATAGAACAGCCCGGGCTGGAGGAGGGGAAGAGGCCCGGCGCGCTCCTGTGGGAAACCTCCACGCCGCTGACCAGAGCCCCCGCGGGCGGTCTTCCCTCAGCCTTGCTCCCCTAGGTGCCTGTCTGAAGCCACTCCTCTTCCTTGTCCTGTGCCCTGGGGTGAGGAACGCTTACATGTTCTGTCACTTTTGATGACTATCATAAAACTAATTTAGATGGTGCCAGTGCAAATGCTTTCTAAAGCAAAACAGCAAAATATTTCTACTTGATTTGATGGAGTGTGAAATTATTCATAATAGGTGTTCAAGGAACTTGAAAGAAATTTGCTTATCGGTTTTATTTTTTTTAATTTAAGAATTTTAATCTATGTAATGTATATGAGTAAAGTTAAAAAGCCAAATTATATAAAAGAGCGAATGATAAAATGTCCCTCGACCAGTTCCACCACCCAGCACCAACCCCTTTATCATTTCTGTTTTTAATTATTTTGTTGGCTCTTCCTTTAAGCTCAATAAAAAGTGTTGTACGTCTGTTTTGTGATTTATCAGCATGTGACCAAATGTACTGGTTTCCTGATATGACAGATGGATACTTAACTGGATCTCCTTGCTCCGCCCCATCCCATGCCTCCACCCCTTTCACCTTGGGTCAGGTGTTTTCATTCTTCTGTAGGTCTTCTCGGAGACTTCACAAGATGAGCTTTATGGGGCTGTGAGCATGTCCTTATTACATGATGGTCACTGCAGAGCTAAACCCTGGGCTAGGAGGGCGTTTCCTTCTCTGTGGACCTGAAGTCACCCCACCCCCACCCCTTGGAGCACTCAAGGAAGATGGTCTTAGCATCAAGGGCCAAATGGGGTGAACAAATTTGACACTCTATCAGTAGCTTAAACTAATATCATGTTTTATTTTTTATTTATATTTGAAACTTAATTTTCTTATACAGCTTTTTCTCCCCTGTAGTTTTTAATTGCCTTTCTTCCTGCTTGTTAACTGAAGAATACTGTGTCTCTGCCAGAGCCGTAGTTTTATCCCCTTTTTATTCCAAGACCTCTTTCCCAGCCCCCTCCCTGCTTTTTCCCCTGTGCTTTCCCCCTCACTTGACAGCTGTCATCCTGGGACCCCCTCCCACCCCTGTGTACAGTGCTCTAGAGTCCAAATTCCATGCCTTTTTCTCTTTCTTAGTTTTCTTTTCCTTTTTGCTGGAATACATCCTCAAGTAACTCTCCAGAAAAGGATGTGTGGGAGGTATAGACACTTTTTGAGTCCTCGAAGTTTAAAAATATCTTTATTCTACCCATACTTGATCGATAATTTGGCTGAGTATAGAAAACTAAGTTCAAAATCATTTCCCCATTGTCTTCTTACACTCTGTACTACAGATGGGATCACATTCCTTTGCAGGGAACATTTTATTTTCACCCTTTTTGGAACCTTTGAACCCTTTCTTACTCTGTAAGAGAGTAAGTCTGTCTCCAGGGGTGGTCATTTTTCTTTCATTCTGCTGACCACGCCATTGGGAGACCCCACATCTCTTCAAGTCTGAAATGTTTTCTTTTAATATTTTACTGTTAAAGTTCTTCCGTCTGTGTTCTTTCCTTTTTGGGATTCATGTTAGTTGGAGGTGGACCTACTGAAATCAACCTCTTGGCCTCTTACCACTTCTTCCACTTTTTCCATCTTTTTGGATTTTTCCTGTATTTCTGTTGCCAGATTTTCTCTAGGTTCTTGGCTAAGCTACATAAAATGAATTTGAAGAGCAAACCAGGTTAGTTAGGCCAGTAATTTATTAAGGAAGGGAGGGAAAGAAATGGGAGAAAATAACAGATTAAGGGTCCCAGGTAGAGGGGAAGGGGCTGGAAAGAGATAGAGGGCCGATTTCCAGACTACGACTCCCCATTACAGATCACAGATGCCCAGGTTTTACTTGCCTGCTGTTCCAGGCGGGGAAGATGAAGGCAGGAGCGGAGGGGCTCTGACTTTGGCGCTTACCTTTTGAGCCATTAGTTATCCCGCCCCTTTGCTAACAACAGGGGAGGAGTCCCAGCTGTTTGCTGTTTTGATTGATTACCCCACCCATCAATCCCCCGGGAAGGCCCAATGACAAGGCCCCTGGAGAATATCTGGGGCCTTTCCTGCTTCCGGAGGAAATCTCCTTCCGAATGGGAGTCCTCGCAAAGGTGTTCTAGCGGCCAGCTTGGGGGGTACACGTGTTCAATGGCGGCGGTTTTTCTGCCAGGTTCCAGAGCCGTCTCTTTGTTCCCTAACTAGCCTGCCTCATTTCTCCCGCTCTGTTCCCTGGGCCAAGACACTCGTGCTCTGAGACCCGGCTGCCTGCCACTCCTCCTCCAGCTCTCCTGGCAGCGCCCCAGGCCCCCAGCGAGCAGCCTGCACCCCTTCTGCTCTCAGAGGCCCCTGGCACAGGAAGCGCCTTCCCGAGGAGGAGGGGACCTTGGCTCCGGGAAGCCCGAGCTCTGCCTTGTCCAGGCCCAGCACAAGTTGCCGGGGGCAGTGCTGGGGGGCGGGCAGAAGCCCCTCCTCCACTTCCTCCTGCTCCAGCCCATTCCTGGAATTCGTGAAGTTCTTGTTGTGAGGGGCTCTTCTATGGAAACCAGGAAGGCTCTGGGCTGGCCGAAGGAAATGGACAGCGCGTGGGAGGCCAGGGCAGAGGCAGCAGGACCCTTCGTTCAGGTCACGCCACTGGAATCGGACCCCATCCTACACTGTCCCAGCAGACAATGCTCCCTGTCCTCCCCAGCCCCCTTACCTCCACGTGAGATCACAGCGCCCACTCTTCTGCTCTCCTCTCCACCTGGCACGGAAGCTCTGAGCACGGGGCTGTCTCTACACTTGACTTAAATGCAGGTGCTTGCAGGGGTCCACCCTGACCTGGGGGTCCCCCGAGAGCCTTTGCCCAGCCTCTTCCTGTGCTCCCCTGGGACTGCCTCTGCCCTGCCCTCCGTGCTGCCCTCTGGCTCCTCTCGCTCTTTCTCATCCTCTGCTCGACCTGGGCCCACCAGGAAGTGCCCGGCTGGCTCTGAGCGGGGGGCTCAGGCTCAGGGACTCCTGTCAGCTGGAGACTGGACTGCAGGCCACCCCAGTGTCTCCAGCCCCTTGGTTCTGAGACACACACATTCCTTACGCTCTGGGAAAACGATGGCCTCAACTCGGGTGGGGGTGGTGATTGCCACTCGAGCTGCTGGAGCCCTTGGTGGGTTCACGGTCCTTGGGTTTGATGGCTCGCTCGAGCTCCCTTAATGCTGACAGCGCTCCTTGGAGTGGTGGGGTCGGCGCCCGCCTTCTCAGAGACAGCAAGACCGAGCGGCCGGCCGCGGCCACAGCAAGTGGGGGCAAGCTGGACGGCCAGCCCCACGCAGCGCCCCTGGAACCACCACTCCGAGCTTCTCTGGCCCGTGACACAGGCCCCATCTCCTCTGCCCTCCGCCTGGCTCGGGGGCCCCAGGGCCCTGCCTCTGCCTGCCCCCCACCAGCCTGGACCAAGTCGGTGACACCCAAGATGCCTCTGCTCCAGCCCATGCCCAGCCCCCAGCTTCTTAGCCTTGAGAACCCAGAGGCGCGTCTCTCGCTCCAGGAGACCCTCAGAAGGCTCCCGGTTCTCCCGCACGGCCTGTGGACCAGGTGCCACCAGAACCAGGCCCCACAGACCCTCCACCGGCGGCTGCCCGGGCCTCCCGCCCCCGCCCCTGCTGGGGCCTCCCCACTTCCCCACCCCAGTGTCGAGGTCTGCTGCGCCCTGCAGCCTGCCTCTGTGCAAATGCCCCTGGTGAAGGAGGACCCCCGAAAGCCCGTCCAATAGAGCACCCCAGCTGGGGTCACTCCCGACACAGGCCCAGCAATCCCCGAGGGCATCAGTCGCAGCAGAGCATGGTGCCCTCTGCTCAGAGCGGCTCAGTGCCCCCCACCAGCCCTGTGCCCCAGGGCCGCCATCCCTGCCCCCTCACTGCAACCCCTCTGTGACCCTGCACAGCGACCCCAGCCGGCCGCCGGCTGCGCGGGATCGTGGCTAAGCCCAGACCCTGCTGGGCAGTGCGGCCGTACCCACACGCCCAATTCCCACCCCCGGCCGCTTTCGGATCAGCAGAGGTGTCCGTGGAGAACCCAGGGCTTGCCACACTGTGTGAGGGAGAGTCAGAGGGTCCAGCTCCTTGGGAAGGGGGGGCAACATCTGAGGAAAGCAACTCTGCACCTGCGCCGTCATCCCACCACCTCTTGGGAATCTCCCTGGGGAATCGCCCCCATCCGCCTCCATGTGGAGCTCCCTACAGGGGAGGCCATTCCTGGGGGCCCTTTTGTCAGGTCACACAGCCCCCCAGGAGGTCCTCTGCATCCATCAGAAAGAGAGAAGCCACAGGCGGAAACCGAGTCAGCGCCAGGTGCACTGCTAAGGAAAAACAAAACAGGAGCAGTGCCAAGTGGCACATAAAGACGCTGCTTCTTGTGTAAGAAAGGAGGAGAAATGAAATAATAGAATCAAAGACCGGCCTGCTTTACAAAAAGAAATCGTGGGAAGGGGGCTGAGGACAGGGAATGGAAGCAAGACTCCTCTGGTGTACCTTTTTCTTTTTGCTTAACAGCTTTATTGGGATATAATTCACATACCATACAATTCTCTATTTAATGGGTTCAATCCAGTGGTTTTTTGCATATTTGTGTAACCACCATCACCGTCAATTTTAGAGCATTTTCATCACCCCAAAAAGAATGGGGGGCAGATGTAGCTCAAGCGGTTGAGCACCTCCTTCCCATGTACGAGGTCCCAGGTTCATTGATCCCTGGTACCCTAAAAACAAAAGAAAAATAAACAAGCAAACGGAAAAACCACCTCTCATTGGGGAGCAGATGTAGCTCAGTGGTTGAGTGTCTGCTTCCTATGTACACGGTCCCGAGTTCTAGCCCCAGTACCTCCTAAAAACAACAACAAAAAAAGGAACCGCGGACCTGCTGGGCCTCCTCACCTCCCCCATCAGCCTGGACAGCCCCTCATCTCGCTTTCTGTCTCCATGGCTTGGCCTATTCTAGACATTTCATATAAATGGAATCACACAATTGTGGACTTTTGGGTCTGGCTTCTTGAAAGAAGCATGTTTTTAAGGATCATCTGTGTGATAACATGTAGCAGCCATCCACTCCTTTTTAAAAAATGTCTCGTTTTTCATGAGAGCAGTTGCAGGTTTACAGAAAAATCATGGAGAAAGCACAGAGTTCCTGCGCTACCCCCTGCACACACGCTCAGTTTCCCCCATTATTAACCTGCTGCATTGCTGTGGTACATTTGCTACAACTGATGAACCAGTATTATAATTACACTATTACTACAGTGCATGGTTTACATCAGGGTTCACTCTTTGTGTTGTTCTGTGGATTTTTATGTGTTTTCCCCTTTCAGTTTTTATTGTGGTGACATATATACAACATAGCATTTCCCACTTTAACCACTTTCTTTCTTTTTTTAATTTTTTTTGAATTCCAGACTTGCAATACTGTAAACTTACCTGCAAACTTTATTTGAATCTTGCCACTCATCCCACTTTCTCCTTTATTGCGAGAAAAAGAAATGTTCTGCTGCAGGATCTAATCCCACGTTGCATTTAGTTGTCATATCTCTTTCCATCTCCTTTAATGTGTAAGGGACATTTTTTTTAAAAGCAGTTTTATTGAGATATATTCACACACGCTACAATCCATCCTTCAATTATATAATACAATGGCATTAATTGCATTCACAATGCCATGCTACGGTCACCACCATCCATTACCAAAATCTCCCATTACCCCAAATAGAAGCTCTGTGCCAATTAAGCCTTAACGCCCCATTCCCTACTGCAGCCCAGCCTGCGGAAACCTGTGTTCTAGTTTCTGACCCTAAGATGTGCATACTGTAATTATTTCATATACGCAGGGTCATGCCTGGCTTAGTTAACTCAGCGTGTGTCTCCAAGGTTTGTCCACGTCTCACGGACCAGACGTCACTCCTCTCTGGCTAAAGAACATCCCATTGCGAGACAGACAGTTTGCTCACCGTTCATCAGCGGATGGGCGTCTGGATTATTCCCACTTTTTGGCCATTATGACTAATGCTTTGTGACCGTAGACGCACACGTTTCTGTGTGGATGCATGTGCGTGCTTCTCTTGGGCATCTACCTGGGAGTGGAGCTGCTGGGTCGAATGGAGCCTCTACCCGTGGCTCCTTGAGGAGCTGGCAGACTGGTTGCAGAGTGCCTGCTCCGCTTTACATTCCCACTACCGAGATACGGGCGTCCTCAGCTCTCCCCAGCCTCACCAGCGCGTGTCTGACTTCTCCGCTGCTGTTTGTCTGTCTCTATTATTATCAGTGTTGAAATAACGAGCATGCTCTAACAGCATCGTGTCTTTTTGAGTCTAGTCTTCCTGTGGGTGGAGAGTGGCAGCTCGCGGCTCTGAGCAGCATTTCCCTGACGGCCAGGGTGCACTTTTTATCTACAGTTCTGATAATTAATTTCATTTAATACCATCCAATCAAAGCTTCTTTGATGAAATTAAATCAAAACGGGGGGCGGGACCCCCTCCGGCAGTGTCGCCCGGCTAGTTGGAGGTGGAGGCGGGGCCCAGGTCTGGGAAGCCTGTCGCGAGCGTCTGCTGGCACCTCGGCTCCTCCCGACAGTGAGCAGCCGTTCGGGAGCTTTGGTGCCCCCAGGGACCTTGACACAGTGTCCTGTGCTGGGCAGACTCACCTGGAGTCCACCGCCCTCCGCCATGGCTGCACCAGTCCTTCCCGTCGTCAGCTGACGGGCGCAGCGTCGGAGCACGTCCTGTGCTCTCCGCCACCTCAGGCATGTCCGGCTCTGCTGGACCGGGCACCGCCAAGCCCTCTGTCCTGCGTGCTGATGGTCAGGCCGAGGATCCCCTTTCCTGGCCCCCAGCCCCACTCCAGAAGTGAGCGGGCGAGGAGCGCGGATGTCCCTGGAGCGGCGAGGGAGGGAGCTGTGGGGCTGCCCGGGGAGGTGCCATGGCTGGGAGCCGGGGTCGCTCCCACACACTGTCCTGCTCGGACAGGCGGGCATCACGGGGCAGGTGGGGCGCGAGGCCCACGCGGAGGCGGGGCGGTGGCCAGCGCGGCCGGGCAGCCGTCACCAGGTGTCACCAGGTGGGGGTGGCCGCTGGATCCCGAGCCGGGGGAGAGCCGTCCAGATGCCACTTAAATCCTGTGGACTCCGGAGGGCCTGGCAGGAGTCCAGAACCGAGCGAAGCCGAGAGGGCAGCTGAGGACAGCTGGAGGCGTCTGTGAGTGACAGGCGCCTCGTGCCAGGGCCGCCGGGCTGTGGGCTCACCCCCTCCTCCTGCCCAGAAGGCACAGTCCCCCGTCCACCAACGCTCGCCAGCCCAGAACAGAACGCCGTTTCTTGGGCAGGTAATTCTCAATTGTAGAATAGTTCATCCAGACGTTTGTGGGAATCAAGCCCATAACTTAAACCTTGTTAAATGTTTGGTATTTACGGCATTTGTCATGTTTAGGGCCATCGGGCCAGCCCTGTCACTGCAGTTTAAACTTATAATTAAGGAATTCATTTAGTTTCGGGATTTTAACTTGAACTCTAAGTTCTAAGTCAACATTGGAATGCTTAGAGAACCTGAGTCATCCTATTTTAACATATTACATTTATAAATAGTACTAAAGTACTTGGGAAGTGGTGTGTTTTTTTTTTTTGTCATTGAGACTACTGAAATACTTAAAAAGCAAATTAAAGATTAAATGTACAAATATAGCTTAATATGTTTAAAGGGTCTCAGTTAACAAAAACATATAGAAGGACCAAACATAAATCAGTGTCACTGCAAAGCAATGGTTAAAATTTGCTAGGCTTATTTCTAAAGTAAGAATAGTAATGCAAGTCGCATTTGAAAGCTCAGGGAAAACTAATAAAGGGAAGTCTTCGAATGTGTGATTTTATTTTATTTTATTTTATTTTATTTTTTAAGATTTATTTATTTTTTTATCCTCCCCTTGCTGCTTGTGCTGCTGTGTCCATTCGCTGCGTGTCTTCTCTGTGTCTGCTTATCTCCCCCTTGCTGTGAGGTCTTGCTGCATCAGCCCACGGCGCCGCGCGAGCCGGCCTGCCCTCACAAGGAGGCGCCGGGAAGCGAACCCGGGCCTCCCATATGGTAAACGGGGGCTCTCTCCACTGAGCCACACCCGCTTCCCCGAATGTGTGATTTTAGACATTGAATTTATATTTAATTTTTTTTTCTTTTTGAAATAAAACAAACTCTGAAATGTGTGCCCCAGAGATTCCCTCGAAATCATCAAAAACCTCCCCTTGAGATGGGGCGGATAAAGCTGTGGGGTTTTAGGGAATTCCATTCAGGGCTCAGGGCATGGTGGCTGGGGAGGGCCCTGGCTGGCAGGGTGTGCGGCCGCGGGTACCAGCCAGCACGTTTGCGCAGCTCTGTCCCCAGCACCTCTCCACCGCAGCCAGGGTCGGCTTCCTACCACCGACACGTTCCCAGGGCACGCAGACTCAACCCCTGAGGCCCCCACCCAGGACCGCCGGCCTCCCTGGCCACCTGCTCTGCTCGCTGCCTACCTTCTCTGTCTCTCTTCTGTGCTGGCTGCTGGTCGTCTCCTCCACCAGCACCTGGGGCCGTGTCTGGTACCTGTGTAGGGCCCCAGAAATAGTCTCTGAGGCCCCCGGTGAGGAGGAGCGGGTCGGGAGCACCGTGTCACAGGCGAGGAAACTGAGGCCCCCCTGCCCAGTGTCGCTGAGCTCAGCAGGAGCAGGAGGGAAGACTGCCCGCAGGGGACTGATGGACAGGACACCCGTGAGGATGTCCAATGAAAAGATGCAGAGCCGCAGGCCTGTGGGCTGCAGGTGCAGAGCTCCTGGGGAGGGATGAGCAGGGGTGGAGTCTGCAGAGCACGGACGGCACGGGCATGGCCCGTTCGGCTGGGCCCGGAGATGCAGAGGAGAGTGGAAGCAGGTGGGTCCTCTGGGAGGGACTCCGAAGGCCCTGGGATTTGGGGAGTAGGGTGGGGCAGCCCCTGCAGGGCTTTGCATCCTCTATGACTCTGCCCATGGTTTAAGCCCAGTTCTGACCGGGGGTGAGGATTGGGTGGCGGTGCATGCCGCTTCTCAGTTGGGCAGGGATGGGGCATGAACGGGCATCCCACCAGCAGCCATCGTGTGAAATGAGTCAGTGGAAGGAGAGCCAGGGTGCTTGGGCAGGGCAAGGTGGTTTCTTGGCCTCTGTGTGGCCTTTCTTGCTTTTTACCCACGAGGGGCTGAGGTTTAAAGGTGTGCCCCATTCTACCACTGCCCAGGCACTTGGCACTGCCCACCCATGGGATTGGGGGCTTCTGCCTGCCAAGAAAGGAGTCAGGGTCCTGAGACAGATCTGTGCCCCTGGCCTGGTGGAAAGGTGGGCATCCCATGGGACAGGGGCTGCCAGTCTGAAAGCCAAGGAGGGGATCTGTCCCCAAGTCCCCCACCTGCCTGAGTCCCACCGCTGGGGAGAGGGATGTTCTCTGGGGGTCAGCCAGGGTGCAGCTTAGAGACCAAGGGTGCCAAGGGGGTTCCCCAGCAAGGTGTCGAGCCGGGGAGTCCTTGGGGCTGCTGGGGAACTAGAGCACCCCCAGGAGCTTGGGAGGAATCTAGTGATGATGGATGGTGGTGGCCATCCAAGGGTGGGAGAAGGACGCCATCAAAGCTCTCCAAGGGCCGCCTGCCTCAGAACCAGATGCGGGGCTGGGCCCCAGATGTCTGGGTACGAGGGTGGCTCAGACCTGGAGCAGACCCCAGGGGGTGCCGAGGCTGCTGGCCCTGGAACCCACTCTGAGAAGCCCTGCTGCAACCTCAGCTTGCGTCCTGTCACCCTTTTCACTTAACGGACAAGGAAGGCGCTGGGCAAGTCCAGGCAAACTTGGTTAGCTTGGGAGGGAGACAGGCCCAGTTTAGACCCGGGCATGGCCTCCTTTTCTTTACAGTCCCTAGGCCAGGCAGTGTCTGGGTGGCCTGGGGTGGGGCTGGGTTGAGCCCCAGCGGAAAGGCCCGAATTTGCATGTGTGCAGCGTCCCTCCCTGCCCTGGAGCCTTCCCAGCCACAGCGCACAGACAGGGCGAGAGCAGGGCTGGGGCTCAGGGACTGAGGCTGACGGTGCTTGGAGAGGAGGGGGCTCGGCCAGTGTCGAGCTCCTTCTCCTCAGAGGGTAGGACCTGGGGGCTGGGCGGGAGGCCAGGCAGGAGAGCAGGCTGGTGGCATGTGGAAGGCATAGCCCCGTGGAAGCCTTGGGCTGTGCCCCGGGGGAGCCGGTACCTCCTCCCGGCCTGGAGCTCAGCAGGCATCCTCCCTCCTCCAGGGCATGTTTCATGCACAGGGACAGCACCAGGTTCGCTTCCCAGGCAGTTTGAAGTGCAGGGAGGTTGACTGACTGGAGACAGGTGGGCAGGGAAGCCCTGGGGGGTGCAGCGGGGGTGGGGGGGTGTGGAGCGGCACAGTGCCAGAGGGATGCACCTGGGCAGGACGTGCGGTCTCCCCGGCCCCCGCAGGCTGGCGGCCCCCTGCCCAGCCCACGCAGATAATTCCGGGAAGGGCTTTCCGCAGCCCCGAGGGAGGGGTTCCTGGGGGGGTCTCCCCAGTTCAGCAGCTCTCCCTGGTTCCTGGGCCTGTTAACCCTTTAGAGCCAAAACTGCTTCTGGTTTCCTGCCCCTGGCAACTGCTGGCAAGTCGTTGAACAGTCCTGAGCCTCAGTTTCCCCATCTGTAAAAACGATGATGGGCTGTTGGGAGGATTAAACGAGCTAATCCGTCAGCAGTGCGCAGGGCACGAAGTTCAAGGAAAGTTTGCCATTCTTGTTAGAGACAATCGACCACGCCTAGGGCCATCCTGGCACATCACAGGTCGTGGGACCAGCGGCAGGTGAGGGGGCAGGGGCGGAGTTTTCGGGTGGGCGGGGGTGTGCAGCCTCCCGCTCCTTTGCTCTTTCCCGGGGCCGTGCGGCGTGGAGCTCCCGCCTCTTCCAGCTTTCTTACTTAGGCGAGCACGCGTCCCGTGGACACGCCCGTGCCAGCAGCCGTCCTGCCCCACCGCGAGCTTGTTGTACGTTTTCCGCCGTCTCGTTGGGCCGCGGAGCCCGTCATTAGCCACATAAAGTGCCTCTGGGCACGTGCGTGTGCCTTGGGCGCCCCTCGTCAGGCTGCCTTGATGTCTCGGAAAAGGCACCTGCCTGGACAGGCCCCACACAGCACTCCTCGCTCGGGTGGGGCGGGGAACGTGTCCTTTCCGTGCTTCCAGCCACCACCCGCCAGGCGCCCTGGGGAGCCCGGCCCCCGAGGCAGGCCCTGCTGCTGCACATATGGCCCGCGGGTCATTGGTTAATGAGCCCCGGAGTCGCCCCTGCTGCGAGGCTCCCGGCTGGACAGACAGAACCCAGCATGACTGCGCGGACAGCCTGTAGGAGGAGGTGGGGTTGGGGGCGGGACACCCCGCCAAAGCCGGCGGCTGGCTCTCCACTTGCGGTGGCTGGAGCGTGCGCCCGCCACGAGGAGGCACCCGAGGTGCTGGTCCTGCCACCTGGACAGAGGGGTACCTCTGGGGCAAGGTCGCGCCTGGGCCCCAGCCAGGATGGAACCGCCCCCGCCATCCTCTTCCCCCACCCCCGGAGCTGCCGAGGCCTCCTGGAGCCCGCAGTGCCCCACCAGGTCCCCAGGCCTTGGGAGAAGCGGGCTGGAGGCCAAAGCTGGCACCCACAACGCCGAGGCAGGAGGTGCCCACCAGCCAGGTGGCTCCTGCGGGAAGAGCCCGACAGCTGGCCCAGGAGCTGGGCGCCCCGGGGGTCCCCTTGATGGCCTGGCTGGGGCTGTGTCACCTGCTAGTCTGTCTCTGCCCTCAGGCAGAGGCGTCCTGCTGCCCTGCCCACTGCGGAGTGAGTCAGACCCCAGGCTTCCATCAGTGTTGCCTGGACCCGTGGGGCTGCCGGTGGTCCTAGGACGAAGGAAGGTGGGGCCATCACCAAGGAAGCCAGGCCCCTACAGGTGGCACGTGGATTTTAACAGACCACTGTTCTGGGGGATGGGAAGAGAGTGACCAGGCCAGCGGCAGTCCAGGTGGGGGTGACCCTGTCCTGGACAGGGGCCCAGCAGGGCCAGTGGGAAAGTCCCTGGACTCTGACCGCTTTGGAAGGATGACCGGTGGGATTTGAGGGCTGTGGCGGCATCTTACTGGGTCCACCCAGCACCCTAATGAGCCACTGCTCTAACAGGTCCTGTGTGATGACGGCAAAACCATCCTTTAGCTTGTAAGGTCACTCTTTGTGCTGTCACTCCCTCCTCCAACCCTTTGAAGCCAGCGCTGCCCACCAGCACTGTCCTGGGGTGAGTGGAATGGCCAGCGGCCGACGGGAGGGCCGGGCATGGGGAGGGCGGGCGTGAGGGGGTGTCAGACTGCCTGCTCCGAGGAAGGTGGAGACAGCGTGCTCCTGGGGCCCAGCTCCCT
>JAQZBX010085853.1:0-13056 GCA_029593785.1 Cabassous unicinctus
CCACCCAGCTTGGGCAGAACAGTCCATTCAACACATGATTCTGAGAGAACTGGATATCCATAGTCAAAAGAAGGAAAGAGGACCCCTATCTCACACCTTATACAAAAATTAACTCAAAGTGGATCAAAAACCTAAATACAAAACCAGAACCATAAAGCTTCTAAAAGAAAATGTAGGAAAATATCTTCAAGTCCTGGTGTTAGGTGGTGGATTCTTAAAGGAGATAAGAGGAGGGCTGAGATGAACTACTGATATTTAATGTATGTAGAAGTTTTAATTAACTTTATTGTAAAAGTGTGGAAATGTATAGAGTTGATGGTAACACATTATAATGAGTAACAGCAGGTTTATAAATCGGAATGTGGCTGAAAAGGGTCTAGGGATGTAAATGCCAATTGAAAGAAAGCTAGAGAATAATCTAGGGACTGAATAACACAGTAAACCCAGAGGTAGATGAGAATTGTGCTTGATGGTACAGATGCAAGAGTGTCCTTTGTGAGCTAGAGCAGATGTACATCAGTATTGCAGGGTGGTGGGAATGTGGAGAAGCATGGGAAAAATAAAACTGGAGTGACCTATGGACTGTGGTTAACAATAATAATATAATATTCATGTATCTAAGTCAAAGATATACTATGCTGATAATGGTGGAGTATGAAAAAAGTGTGCCAAATGTATGCTATGGACCTGATAATAGTCTGAGGATATTATCTCATAATCTGTAACAAATGCTCCACCATGCTGTGGTGTGTTGATAGAGGGGTGTTGTATGGGAATTCTGCACATGTACACGATTGTTTTGTAGGTTTACAACTTCTGTCATAAAAATATATTTAAAAAATAGGGTGAGTTGGGAGAAAAATACACCAAATGTAAGATAAGGACTATTGTTTGTAGTAAGATTTTGATGATATTCTTTCATCATTTGTAACAAATGTCTTACAACAATGCAAGGTGTTGGTAGTGGATTGATGTATGGGACCTCTGTATGATGTTATGCATGTTTGCTTTGTAAGTTCACAACTTTTACTGTACACTTATTGTTTATGTATATTCATATATAAATCATATAAAAATAATAATAGGGTGGGTTGGGGGGAAAATACACCAAATGGAAGATACTTTGGGTGGTAGTAATATTTTGAGGATGCTCTTTAATCATTAGTTAAAAATGTTTCACAACAATGCAAGGTATTGTTGGTAGGGTGAGGTATGAGAGCCCTGTATGATGTTATGTATGTTTGTTTCATAAGTTCACATCTATTACTATACACTTATTGCTTATGTAAGTTTATGTATGAGTGATATACTTCAATAAATTAAATATATATATATATATATAAATAAAACAAACAAAAATATGAGGATGGTGATACATCAAAGGAACTCAGGAAGCCATCAGAAAGAATTCTCAATGTCCTATACTGGATGAATCTGAGCAACAAAATAAATATTCTTTTGACAAATGTAAAAAACAAAACAACACAGAACAACACAAAACTATGTGACACCTGCCTGTTCAGGTCTCCTACTTTTCACTGTGATGTTCCCAAGACTTGGAAATGGTCCTGGTCACATGTGAACTTGCCACTTCTCTACTCCCATAAGAGAGGATGTCTAGGGTCTACCCCTTTTTACCCCTTCACTCAATCTCCCCATGCCACTATCTAGTATTCTTTTCTTCAAGTGCATTCTCTCTCTCTCTCTCTCTCTCTCTCTTTCTTTCTCTCTCTCTGATGTTTTCTACCTCTAACTGCCCTACCCACATCTATTTGAACACTCTGTTCCTAGGCTTCTTGCATAAAAGCACTACTGAGACCTTAGTACATCTTCTCTTGTCCCTTTCTGGTTCTTCACAATAAAATGTTATGCCCATCAAATCTCCCTGGACCACATTTCTTCAGACACAAATATGCTTAGGCCGTTCCAGATGGATGTCTGATTTCTGAAGTCCTGGAATAAGGTTTCCAATTCCAGAGTCTGTCTTCATCACTGGGAAATTCTGTTTCACTCAGAGTCTCATAGACCATAAACTATGCCCTACTTCTACCCCTGCCCCTTGATTGAGTTCAGGAAAAGGAGCTCATGACCACTTTCTTGATAATCTGGACTATAGCTCTTGGAAGAGAACAAAACACAGTTTCCTTGGTCCCATTGTTCCTTATCAGGTAAAAGATAATGAGAAAATGCATCTTAACAGGAGCACTCATTTTAATTAGAAATGGTGACCTCATAAAATTTTCACATCCTATTGCCCTGAGCTTTGTCTAAAGCATTTAAAGCTCTCTTGCCCACCCAACACTTAGCAAAGCTATATGCAGAAAGATTTCCTTAAAGGTTTTCAGCATGCTCAGCTAAGAACAGTGTTTGTAGTCTTGCTACACTAGTGTGCTGGGTTGTTTTTTTTTGTTTTTTTTTTTATCATTCAGACCATCTGTGATGAAGTCTATTTTGTTAACTCAGAAAACCTCAATTTCCTTAAGACTTTAAGATGAGGCATTAACATATTTTTATGGATTGTGCTACCATTATAGTTTTGAAGACTTCTCATTTCTGTTATTAAATAGAAACATCCTACCATCTAAGCTTCTCCTAAGAAACTATTTTTACATTCATTATCTTTAAAGATGCTTATGGAAAGAAGTGCTTTGAACTCTTTCGGTATGATTTTAGTTCAGCCTAAAGCTTAATAATAATGAATTTGAGTGAGAGTGGCTGATCCCCACCTGTCAGAGATGCTGCAGAAAGATACATAAATCACAGCCAGAATCTCATCTGAAACCAGTTTAAAAATTCATGTGGATAATCGTTATTCCTGTGTGAGTTGGTTTCTTAATGCCATATTACACACTGAATGCTGGAATTTCAGAGCTGGAACGCACCTTAGAAATTAGTTTATCAAACCCCTATGTGCTACAGATGAGTGAAGTGAGACCATGCATTCTGGCTGGAAAGCTTCTTTCTTTCCACTGTCTCCTGGCTAGTCAAGTGTGCTTCCTCTATCAGCCACTTCACTTGGGAGCTTGCTAGAAATACAGGATCTCAGGCAGCACGCCAGATCTAGTGCATCACATCTCCATTTTTACGAGGTCTCCAAACGATTCACAGTCACATTAAAGTTTGAGAAGCACTGCTCCACACCACACTGTTTCCCAAGAGACGTGCAAGTCTTTGGAATCAGAAAAATAAGGATTCAAAATCCAGATTTCCCATTTGCAAAGTGGCCTTGAACAAACTATTTAACCTCTCTGGACCTGTTTCCTCAATATTTAAATGGGTGAAATAATATGCTGCAAGGTCACAATGGTATTTAAATGAGATAATGTTTGTATGGTTCCTAGTCAAATGCCTGACAATAGGCTCTCAATAAATGGAAATTTCCACCATCACTACTACTGCTGCTGCTACTGCTGTAGCTACCTCTGCTGCTGCTGCTTCTCCTGCTACCACTACTACTTCAACTTCTGTTACTGCTGCTATTGCTTCTACTACCACTACCACCTCAGAGAGGGAAAGGAACCCATCACACTCACTAGTGACCAAAGTGAACCTTCTGTTTCTTTCTACTATCAAATACTGCCTTTCTCTAAGTTTTCTTCTACCCTCCAAAATTTTTTCCACAGAAAGGTTTAGTGAATCTGGTAATATGTTTGTTGTCTTAGGAAACAGGATATGTGTTAAACTGCAAGGCAACCTTGAGTTTTTAAAAAATAAAGTTTATTTGTGCATTTCAGTCTTAGACTTTTCAGTGCTTGGCCCTCCACTGCCAAGTACACCCACCTCTCCAGACACTTAACTCCATTTTGAATTGTTGTAAAGGAGGGGAAAACCCTCACTATATAAAAAAGGGATTTGCCATTTTGCAAATTAAAATAGATCTTAATTTCTTCTCCTCCTCCTTCTCCTTCTCCTTCTCCTCCTTCTCCTCCTCCTTCTCCTTCTCCTTCTCCTCCTTCTTCTCCTTCTTCTTCTTCTGGCACAGAACTTCTACTATCTGTTCTTAGAGCTAAAAATGTGTAACTTAAGTTGAGAATATTGACTAATATGCTAACTTGTTAGCCCCAGATGAACAGGGTCCCCAAAACTTATAGAACCTCTGGGTAATGGGATAGCATATTTGTGTGGAAAGCAAGCAAACATTCCAGCAAGATCTGTAAAGCACTTTGCAACTATTGGCACTTAGCAAAAATTTCCTCAGACACTTAAGGAAGTATAAACAAAAGGACAGGAATACATGGTAGGGCCAGTTTCATAGCAGAAGATAATACAATTCCATATGGCCTAAGATGGATGGACACCACGAAGGTTGTGACTCTAAACCCAAGAGTGGGCTTTTAAAACCTGTGGAGGAATTCTGGGATGAAACGGAAAGCCTTTGAGCAAGCTCTGGTAGAAATGGTGCAATCCACCTAATTAGAGGGGTGAAAAGGCACTGGGTTTTCCATCTCCAGGAGGCTGAGACTTCTTGGCTTCTGCTAGAGTAAGTGGTTACAGTGTTAGGTGCCCCATCCTGAGGGATGCATCTTATGCTTGCTCTAAGTGTGAATGTACATATACATACACACTTCACACGTACACATTTGTGTACATAAAACAGTGTGTCTTTGGAAAGTGAGTCTCAAATGAGGTGTACTTCAGAATCACCCTGATTACAAAGGCATGTTTCTGATCCTAGACTGGATTTTCGGGGAAAATGCCCAAAAGGACATCATTGGGACAACTGAAAGAATTGGAAAGTGGCTGTAAGCTTTATATGGAACTTAATAGTTATATTTAAAGTGGTCCCATAAGTAAGTGTCCTTGTTTTCAGGAAATGTACACAGAAGTGTTAATTGTTAGAGAGGACTGATGTATGCAACCTACTCTCAAATGTTTAGAAAATTAGATGATAGAGAAAGGAAGGAAGGAAGGAAAGGAAGGAAAGGAAGGAAAGGAAGGGAAAGAAGCAAAATGTAATGGTGAGTAAATCTGGGTATCTGAGGGCAGTAACAGTGGAGTTCTAGGTATTATTTCTGTATAACCTTTGCAACCTTCCTGTAAGTTTGAAATTATTTCAAAATAAAAAAGGTTTAAAAATGCAGTTTTCTTGGCCACACTCCCTGAGATTTTGATTTAGTAAGTTTGGTATGGGGTCCAGGAATCTGTATTTTCAATCTTTGATGCAGAGATCCATGGACCACACTTTGGAAAATAATGCTTTGAATGCATATTCCAGAAGGTCTTTTAAGGTTGGAGAAAAATTGTGGGAAACTGCTGGAGGAAGAGATTTGAGAGGAAATCTGAGTATTGATACCCTATCCGTGTGGTGATGACAGGTACAAAACCTTTGAGATCCCAGCAAAGAGGACCCGGCATCACACTGCCCGGAAGTTTGATGACAGGACACTACTTGCCCCTTTGCCAGACAATGTTGTCCCTGGACATCTACCACAGCAAGCTTTCTTGCTTATCTGGATAAGTGAACTCTCTCAGGCCATTTGGAACCCCATGAGGACTTTCTGTTTCTTGTACATTAACAGTCATGTTATGTACATGGGTACTGAATTTACTGGCTTTCTCATCTGTAGGCTCAGTTCTCAAGTGTTTAAATCCAGGGGCCTTACAGAGACTAGTCAACAATTCTTCTAGACCCAAGAGCTGCTGACAGTGGAACAGAGGCAGCTTTCAAAATCACACTTCTGATCATGCATTTAACTGGGCACTGGATGTGTTAGATGGATCATAATTTCCACTTTGCTCATTTTAAACAAACTAGAAACTCACAAGTCATATGCTTATTTCATCATTAAAATGACTCATTTTAGCAAAACACCATGCCTTGGGTTTTTAACAAGCACTCATGCATTGGTAGGGATCTGAATGAATCAGAAGACACAGTATAAATTTTCAAAGTCTCTCTCTCTCTCTCTCTCTCACACACACACAAATTGGCTAAATATACAAACAAGTTGTTTCATCAGGCCTTAAGCATGGTTCTGAGTGAGTTATAAGCCATAGATGTAAGTAAGAAGTCTAACACTCCCTGAGTGGGGATATAGATAATTTCAATGTTTTCCAGAGTCTTCAAAAAGAAGTCCCTTTATTTATTATGTATTTATTTTCTAAACTCTTATATGGCACCAAGCAAATGCTGTTCTAAGCACTTTACATATATTAACTCAGTACCTATAGCAATCTCTGCGAGGTAAGTACTACTCTTATCCCCATCTTACAGATGAGGAAATAGAGATAGAGAGATTAAGTAACTTGTCCAAAATTATACTGCTAATAAATGGCAGGATTGGAACTCAGGCAGTTTGGCTCTAAAATCTACGCTGTTACTTACTATGCTATATCATGAGCTTCTCATGTTGCAATTATCTTTATATTTAGCTGGAAGATAAGTATGTTTACCTTGTGGTGCTAATAAAACTGAGATGGTGGGTTCAATACTTGAATGTGACAATTATTAGGGCTATACATATATAATATATAAGCTATAGACTTATTCTTAATTTTAAGGTCAATGAATTATTAGCTAACTTTTTCAATTCACCAGACTATATAGTTTTACCTTCAAGACGCGTGTGTTATTACAAGCTAAAAATATAAAAAGCAAGCCAAACATTATTTGAAATACCCTGACATTGAAAACAAAGGACCAGTTAAAATGTCCAGAGTTACAACACGAAGAGTGAACCCTAATATAAACTATGGACTATGGTTAATAATATAATAATATTGTTTCATCAATTGTGACAAAGATACCACACCCATGCAAAGTGTTCATAATAGTGAAGACTGTGTGTGTGAGAATCATGTACATACTTACTGCATGATTTTTCTGTAAACCTATAACTGCTCTAGGCCCAGAACCTACTAGAGATTTGTAGGCGATAATTTAAAAGAGACTTGAGGTAAGTTATTTGCCTGTTGAACATCTCAATGCTTCCCTTCTATGCTGCTATTTGAATGAATATCTGCCCCTTAGGACAGGGCTGATTAAAGGTTGGAAAAGTAGCCAGCCACAAGCCCAGGGATCAGTCCCCACCTCTGCCAAGACACGTACAAAATGCCTCCCTCATCTGTAGCCAGAGTGGAGCAGCCCCATTGTGCCTGGGCCACTCCAGCACAGACCCCAGAGTGTTGCCATGGCAGAGACCCAACTGTGTGGCCTGGTTTCAATATCCAGCAGCTGCTCACTATGGAAAAAAAACAGGATGGCAGCACCAATTCTGAATAAGCGTTTTTCTCTGGGCTTCAACCTGACCTGAATATTTTCTCATTGAATTTCCTTTTATTTATTTATTTTTAGATATCAACTTTCCTTGAACTTCCCCTCTCATTTGGGTTGCAGTTGGCAGGACTGTGGTGCACTTCTCTTTCCTTCTGCAGAAAATGTTTTCTCTTTAACAGTTCCTGAGAATTTCCCTGTGCCTTCCTCACCTCTCCCCGCCACCCGCCACCACCATTTCATCATTACACACGCACACACACAACTTTGCCTCATTATATGAAGGCCCAGTGCAAAGCACAGAAGTGCAGTTTATTAGTTTATTTACTCCACAGATGTGTGGAGGCCCCAGGTAGCCCCAAAAAGCCCTCCACAACTCACCCAGCACTAGGAACATTTCATTTGCCCTGTAAATATTTGGAGCTGGAATAGAAAATATGACCCTGTATTCACACTATTCTGGCCATGATTGTAGAATCTATATTTAACCCTAAACACATTCTCAATTTATAACCTGCTTTTTTTCCTTTGCTTACATGCTGACAAAATGTGAAGTATCTAAAAATACAAAAATGACCAATATGACTTCTACCCCCTCACAAAGGACTGCAAACAAGCAAACAAGCAAGCAAACAAACAAACAAACAAAAACTGTTCTTGATGGATGGCAGGGGCTTACTGTATTTGAGAAGAATTTTGCTCCCTCCAGCTCTTAAAGCATTTGAAATAATTTGGAAATGAGGCTTGTGCCGCTGTTGAACAGTTTTTATAAACTGGAAACAATTTGTTTACAAGTTGTAACTAAAGACTGTCAGAGAAAAATGTTTGTGGACATGGTATCCAAAAGGCTGACAGAACCCAGAACTTGCTTGGTATTCAAAGGAGAGCTCTTTCCAACATTAGCCTGCACAGTGTATAATTACTTGCATGTTGGGAGCCAAAAAAAGGAATGCAATCCTGTAAGTGTGTGTTTATACTGAAGAGTCTGAGAAGCTAAACAATTTTTATCACCAGCATCTGGGAATAATTAATTTGCTTGCTATAGTTCATAGCACTGAAGTTGATAAAGATGTCAGAAGAAAAGAAAAACAAAACACTTTTTAAAGTCTTGCATTTAGGCCATTTGCCTTAAAGCATTCTGCTTTAGGGTTTAATTTTGTAAGTAATTTTGGTAAATCTTTTTACTTTTAATCCTTAAATGTTGTGACAAGGAAGAACCTTCAGCTTAGGTCTTGATCATTGTCTCTTGAGTTTTATTCCATGTGCTCAGGAAGATGGCATATGCCTCTTGCTCCTGTTTTCCTCTCCAGTGTAAAGTGAGGCCCTGGGAAAAAAAAAGTTAGGGGGTTTTACATGTTTTCAGTAAACACATATTTGAGCTCTGAAGAGTTTCTCTGGAATATACCATGTGTTTTTGTTTCATTTTTACAAGTTTTAGGCCATGGCACTGGAGATTGTCCTGTGAGGCTCTCCAATATTACATATGGAAAGTATTGTGACAAGTTCTGTAGTTTATGTTAGATGCTACATTCTGTTAAATGCAACTTTTAGAAAGAAAGATATGTATATATATATACATATAATGTCCCCTAAAGTCTAACATGTTACAGGAGACTCTCTGGGGATTCTCCTCCAGTTTCTCAGAGAGGCATTCTTGAATGAAACACGACTGTTATTCTGACTTTAGTTTGTTTAATTCAGGATTTTAGAATAAGAGCAAGAGTCTTATTTTGGTGGGCCGAGGTCTCCCAAACATTTAACAGAGCTGAAAGATTTCTATAGCACTTTTTTTTTTTTTAATTAGAGAGTTTTAGGTTTATAGAAAAATCATGCAGAAAGTACAGAGATCTCATATATACCCTTCATAGACACAGTTTTCCCATTATTAGCAGTTTGCATTAGTTTGGTATCTTTCTTACAATAGATGAAACAATATTATTATAATTATGCTATTAACTATAGTCCATAGTTTATATTAGCGTGCACTGTTTGTGTTGTACTGTCCTATGGTTTTAAAAATTTTTTAATTCTAGCATATGTACAACCTAAAATTTCCCTTCTTAAACACGTTCAAATATATAATACACCAGTGTTAATTACATTCACAATATTGTGCTACCATCACAATGTCCATTACTTAAACTTTTATATCACCCCAAAGAGAAACTGAATTAAACATTAACTACCCATTCCCTATCCTCATTCTGGTCCCTGGTAACCTGTATTCCAGTTGCTGAATCCATGAATTTGTTTGTTCTAATTCTTTCATATCAGTGAGATCATATAATATTTGTTCTTTTGTATCTGGCTTGTTTCACTTAACTTGATGTTTTCAAGGTTAATCCACATTGACACTTGTATTAGAACTTCATTCCTTTTTATGGCTGAATAATATTCCATTGTATGGATATACCACATTTTGTTTGTCCATTCATATTTTGATGGCACTTGGATTGTTTCCATCTTTTGGCAATTGTGAATAATGCCATTCTTTTGGGTATTGTGGCAGTTTGATATTGTTTATGCATTCCAAAAATAGATATTTGATTACGTTTATATATTGGTCTGTTCCTCTGGGTACATTAGATTATATTGAATTCAGAGGTTTCACTCTTACATGATTAAATTATGATTAAGGCTTTGATTGGGCTATGTAAGTAGGACGGCAAGGCAGAGGAGTTGGTTGGAATTTTTGATGTGGAGCCCCGAGAAGTAAATTCACAGAGAAGTAGATATGTGAAGAAAGAAAGAAGGCTCCATTAGATATGGCAGAGGCCCCAGGTAGAGAGATGAGCAGTTCACCTGATAGTTCACAGCTGGCCTTGTGGAGACAGCAGAGCAGCTGAGCCCCGAGAAAATCAAGCCCTGTGAGAGAGACGAGACTTATCTCAGCCTACAGCTGATACTGGAAGAAGCTGGGACCATGGAGTCTTAAGAGGAAGAGGGAGGCTGAACCCTTGCAGACATCAGTAGCCATCTTGCTCCAACATGTGGCAACAGACTTTGGTGAGGGAAATAACTTACACATTATGGCCTGGTAACTGAAAGCTTCTACCCCAAATAAATACCCTTTATAAAAGCCAAAGATTTCTGGTACTTTTCATCAGCATCCCCTTTGGCTGACTAATAGAGCTATATACTTAGAGTGCGATTGCCAGGTCATATAGTAATTCTATACTTATTTCTAAGGAACCGTCAAACAGTTTTCTGCCATTTTACATTCCTACCAACAATGAATGAGTATTCTTCTTTCTCCACATCCTCTCCAACACTTACCATTTTCCATTTTTTAATAGTAGTAGGTGTGAAATAGTATCTCATTGTGGTTGTGATTTGCATTTCTCTAATGGTAAATAATGCTGAGCATCTTTTCATGTGCTTTTTGGTTATTTGTAAATCTTCTTTGGAGAAATGTCTATTGAATAACCATTATTTAATTGGTTTTGTTGTTGTAGTTGAGTTGTAGGATTTCTTTATATATTCTGGATATTGGATTTGTGATTTAGAAATATTTTCTCCCATTCTGTAGGTAATTTTTTTGTGTACATTTTTTTTTTATTATTAAGGAGGTACCAGGGATTGAATCCAGGACCTCTTATGTGGGAGGCAGGCACTAAACCACTGAGCTACATCCACTCTCCCTGTAGGTAATCTTTTGACTGTCATAATGAAGTCCTTTGATGCACCAGTGTTTTTAATTTGATGAAGTTCCATTTATCTATTTTTTTTTTCCTTTGTTGTTATGCTTTGGGTGTAAAGTTTAAGAAACCATTGCATAGCACAATGTCCTGAAAATGCTTCCCTATGTTTTTTTCCCTAGGAGTTTTATAGTTTTGGTGCTTATATTTAGGTCTTTGCTCAATTTTGAGTTAATTTTGTAAATAGTGTGAGATAGGGGCCCACTTTCATTCTTTTGTATATGGATATCCAGTTTTTTCCAGCATCTTTTGTTGAAGAGCATATTCTTTCCCCATGAAGTAGACTTGGTACCCTTGTAAAAAATTAATTGGCCATAGATGTGAGGGTTTAATTATGAACTCTCAGTTTGATTCTATTGGACTATCTATCTCTCCTTGTGCCATTACCATGCTGTGTTGATTACTGTAGCTTTGTAATAAGTTTTTCAATTGGGAAACGTAAATCCTCCAACTTCGTTATTCTATTTCAAGATGGTTTTGGCTATTCAGGGCCCTTACCCTTCCATTTAAATTTGGAGATTGGCTTTTCCATTTCTGCTAAGAAGACTGTTGGAAGTTTGATGGGGATTTTGTGCTGAATCTGTAAATCACTTTGTGTAGAATTGATACTTTTTTTTTTTAAGGAGGTATCGGGGATTGAACCCAAGACCTTGTACAAGGGAAGCAGGCGTTCAACCACTGAACTACATCTGCTCCCCAATGAGAGTTGTTTTTTTATTCATTCATTTGTTTATTTGTTTGTTCGTTTTTTTTAGGAGGTACTAGGGATCGAACCCGGGAAGCAGGTGCTCAACTACTTGAGTTACATCTGTTCCTTAGAACTGATATCTTAACAATATTAACCTTCCAGTCCATGAACACTGAATCTTCTATTTATTTAGCTCTTCCTTGATTTTTTTTTTTATTCATGCTTTGTAGTTTTCAATATCAAATTCTTTTCATCCTTGGTTAAATTTATTCCTAGATATTTGATTCTTTCAGTTGCTATTGTAAATGGAATTTTTTTTTCTTGATTTCCTCTTCAGATTGTTCATTACTAAGTATATAGAAACACTACTGACTTTTGCATGTTGATCTTGTGCCCTACCACTTTGTTGCATTTGTTTATTAGCTCTTATACTTTTGTTGTGGATTTTTCAGGATTTTCTGTATATAGAATCATGTCATATGCAAATAGGGAAAGTTTTACTTCTTCCTTCTAATTTGGGTGCCTTTTATTTCTTTTCCTTGCCTAATTGCTTTGGTTAGTACTTCCAGTAAAATGTTGAATAACAGTGGTAACAGTGGGCATTCTTGTCTTCTTCCTGATCTTAGGGGTAATACTTTCACCATTAAGTAGGTTGTTGGCTGTGGGATCTTCATATATGTCCTTTATCATGTTAGAGGAAGTTTCCTTCTATTCCTAGTTTTCTGAATGTTTTTATCAAGAAGGGGCACTGGATTTTGTCAAATTATTTTCTGCATCAATTGAGATGATCATTTTTTTTCTTTGTTGTGTTAATGTGGTACATTACATTTACTGATTTTATGTTGAAACACCCTTGCATACCTGGGATAAACCCCAACTGATAATGGTGTATAATTCTTTTCACATGCTGTTGGATTCGATTTTCTAGTATCTTGTTGATGATTTTTGCATCTATAGTCTTAATGCATATTGGCCTGTAATTTCTTTTGTTGTAGTATCTGGCTTTGGTATTAAGGTGATGTTGGCCTCATAGAATACATTAGAAAATATTCCCTCCTTTTCAATGTTTCAGAAGAATTTGAGCAGGATTTGTGTTAATTTTTCTTGGAATGTTTGGTAAATTCAGCAGTGAGGCCATCTGGACCTAGGTTTTTCTTTTTTGGGAGGTTTTTAATTACTGATTTAGACTCCTTACTTATTATTGGTCTGTTGAGATCTTCTATTTCTTCCTAAGTCAGTGTAAGTAGTTTGTGTCCTTCTAGGAATTTGTCCATTTCATGTAAGTTATCTATTTTGTTGGTGTACAGTTGTTCATAGTATCATCTTATGATCTTTTTTATTTTCATAAGGTCAGTAAAGTCCCCCTTTTCATTTCTGGTTTTAGTTATTTAACTCTTTTCTTCATCAGTCTGGCTAAAAGTTTGCTGATTTTATTGATCTCTTCAAAAATCAACTTT
>JAQZBX010085854.1:0-13068 GCA_029593785.1 Cabassous unicinctus
GGCTAAGCAGAATTATTGTATGTTGAGTCCAGCTTAACAAATGACAGGTCAGAAAGGAAGGTGCCGCAGCGCATAATGCAAAACAATGACAAGGATTCAGAAAAGACGGGACCAGGGGACAGACAGTCTCAAGGACTGAGAGCCCCTATTCTGGTTTCACCACGGTCTTTATTAGGAATAAACCAAAGGGTAATGTAATGCAAGGAAAGTCTGCTTATCTTTTTGCAACATTGTTAGTTCCTCAATCATTTGCTGTTCCATCCTCTCAGAACATGCCATACAAAGCTCTAGTGTTTCCAATGAGCAAAATATCTAGTTGGGCCAGGACAGTGTTCCATCCCAGCAGGATCTGGTGTTCCAAGTTCAGCACCCCTGTTAACTTCAGTGAAACATTCTAAATTTTGGCCATTTTCCCACATTTCCCCATTTTTGTTTTTGCAGAGCAATAAAAGTTGATTTGGTGATTTCCTGTTGCATTATTCCTTGGAAGCTTCGCTGCATGCATCTGAGGACTACACAAAAACACAGAAAACATATACACAACATTAAGATTCCTCCTACTAAACCCCCTCTCCAGCTTTTGATCAAGGAAGTCGGGTTTAAAGCTTGCAGACCTTGAGTAATCTTAGACATAGTGGAAGAAGTGGAAAGCATAGATAATTGAGCATGTTGTATACTATTTGCATCTGCTTGTAGCTGTTCAATATCTAAACTTAGTTTATTTTGATGGCCTCATAAATGCTTTTGGATCTGTGTCCAGTTGTAGACACTGGAGTTATAAATTTGAGGAGTTACACAAAATTCAGTAATCTTCCAATCGCATTTCAACTGTAATTGCATTTTTAATGTTTGAACTTCATCTCCTAATATTAAATCAAGATTTTCTAAATCTACTAACCAGTTGTTAATTTCTCTGTCTATTTTAGTTTGACTTCCCCAGACTAGACTGTCATTTTTATGCCATTCTTGAACAAAAACTGTGGTTTGAATATTCTAATGTATAGTAACTCCAGAGACAGCAGCCACTGTAGTAATGGCTATGATATCCATGACAGCAGCTATTAATATCCCTATATATCTTTTAGTGCACTTAAGTACTTGACATAAAACAGTCAGTAAATCATGCATATCAGGTGAAGATTCCCATGGGTGAGTTTGATTAACCAAAATCCAAATTCCAGATCATTTTCTAAGAAGCATATAGCTATAATTATGACTATATAGAGTAGAATTTAAAAAAGTATATAATTTACATGTATAGTTATAGCATTCAACCTCCTGAGTGGTGGCATTGAGGACAAATTCTCCCACCAAGAATACAAAAGTATTTCTAACCCAAACCTGAATATGAATGGTGAGGTTAATAGAAAAGGATAAGGAATAGTTCAAAGAATGACTATATGATCCATTCCAAATTTTTATGGTTTGTAAACTGAGGGGAATTTTCCATAAAGAGGTTTGTGACATTCCCATTATATTTCCATTACTCAGTATAGGAAAAGGAGAGACCATTCCCATAACATACCAGATAATAGAGTGCAGTGCATCAGTGCTAATCACAGTAGATAAATTATGAGACTCAACACTCAATTTGAGCGCTTTGTGGGGAAACAAGTGGTCTTAACTGTGCTACAATTCTGAACCATGTACCCCTTAGGGGGCCATTCAGTTTTTATAATTCCCTAGGAACATTAAGCAGTAACACAGGAGCTGCCCCTCGGCAATTTTCCCAGTGGATGTGCTGATCACTAGGTGACCATTGATGGTGATTAGTACAGACAGGTTTATCAAGGGGATTCATATTTATATTGTTTCCAGTAAAATTCTCAAAACAGAAGCTTAATCCAAATAAAAGATGTACCTGGGCTTTTGAGCCGTTACCATGGTTTGGAGTGAATAATAGCCAAGCTTGATGAGTCAGATTTAAACACCTGGAGGCTGGGCCAACACATAATGTTAAGTGAGTGTATCCTAGTCCTACAATTGTATTGAAATGCTTACCTTCTTCTAAGGGGTGTTCTGGCAGATGAATATCCTCTGGTCCAGTAATCCAAAGATAATCATTTACATATATTGGGAGAGGAGGTTCCATCCATGATACTGGACAAAGCATGGGGGGATTGGGAACAAAGGCCCAATAAGTATAATTTTTTCTGCTGTTGTTATAGGTAACATACTTACAGTTGCTTTTATAATGGCTAGCATGGAGACCAACAAATTAGGAGCTGTAACCTGTACATGCCAGTGCAGATCAATGAGCAAGAATCAATATAGAGTCTTCAGTAAGGCTTTGGATCAGCCTGAATGTAAAAGGGGAATTAGGGCCACATTGCTGCACTGCTTGCTTCAATTCTTTTAAAGTTTTACATGGAAAAGACTCATGAGTAAACTCATAAACTCCATCAGGATTGTTTGCACCAAATCCCGGTGCCACCCATTCCGGAATGGTAACCAGGAAGGCTAATTGTAAAGCCCCAAGGTCTCCTTCTCTTCTAGCTTATAAAATGCCTTGTTGCAAGGAGGATAATTTGGGTCAAGTATCACCGGGAGCTGGAGGGGTGGTGGGCGGGGAGGTAGACCATACCTATCAACCTGAGGGGCAGAAGGGAGAATGGTTTCAGGGAAAGCGTCTTTAAGAAAACCCTGAGGGGAACTACCTGCAAATTTCTCTTTCTCCTCATATTCTTCCTCTTCATCTTCTGTTTGTAAAGGTTACAGTACTGATATAACAATAGACCAGGTAGACCAAATAGTAATCGGAATCTGTGCCCCTTGAACATGTAATTTCCTTAATTCTCTTCCTATTTTTTCCCAATCTCCTAACTCCAAAAAGCCCAAAGTGGGGAACCAAGTGCAGTATTTTTTCAATAACTTGTAAGAGCTCTAAAAGATGAGCCTCACTGGCTTTAGTACCTCCAGCCTTTAGAAGCTGCTTTAGGAGACAAACATAGGGATGGTATTTTGTTGTGCTGTCTCCGTTTCCCATAATAACCCTGAAATAATGCCCAAGAGTGTCCTTACCTGTTGAGGACTTCAGAAGCCTCTCAATACACTCAGGGCTCTGTGGCAATACTCCAATTTCAATTTCGTTCTGGCTATCCTTCTTCCATTTAGGCCCCACGTTGGGCGCCAGTTGTTGAGTCCAGTTCAATAAATGACAGGACAGAAATGAAGGCACTGCAGAGCATAAAGGAAAACAATGACAAGGATTCAGAAAAGATTGGACCAAGGGACTAACAGTCTCAAGTACTGAGGGCCCCAATTCTGGTTTCACCACCGTATTTGTTAGAAATGAGCCAAAAGGAAAAGTGATGCAAGGAATGTTTGCTTATCTTTTTGCAACATTGTTATTTTCTCAATCACTTGATGTTCCGTCTGCCCAGAACATGCTCTACAAAGCTCTAGTGCTTCCAACAGCAAAACATCTAGGGTGGGCCAGGGCAGTATTCTGTATTGGCAGGACCTGGTTCTCCAAGGTCAGCACCCTTGTTTACTTCAGGGAAACACTCCAACTTTTGGCCGTTTTCCCACAACTCATGTTGATCAACAATATATTCAACCTTCAGACCATAAGTAATTAATCAAGTTATATAAAAATAAATTTTCAGAAGGTAATATATGACTAAAAAATTTAGAGTTTAAAAACATTTTCAACTCCATAAGCAAAGAAAGAAAAATTAAAACATTATGATGGTACACGCTAACTAACAGGAATACATTTTTTCATATTATTGATTTCCTCTATGTTCTTAAATATAAAGGTAATTCTTACACACAAGAATTGGAAAGGAATGTGAAATGTTAAAAAGAACTGATGTTTTAATGGTGATTGGACTCTGAGTGTAAATTTATTTTATTTCACTTTTTTGGTGTTAATTTAGAAAATTGAAATGAGACTTCAGCAGAGCTGAGACCACCACAATGAGAACGTGGTAGGTATCTGATTCAGTTAAGGCACTTTTTAAGTTGGGATTTCCTTCCATTACTGCATAAAAATTGCCAAGTAAATTAGTTTAAATGTGAAAGATTTCTATAAATCCATTCATGAACAGCAAGTAAAGTACATTTTATAGCTACTTGGAGAAAATTATCTTTATTTTAACATTTATAAGAAAAACATAATTAAATTTTGAAATTAGCTGAGAAGCAGTGGCTGAAACGTCTTGACCTGGAAGTTGGGGGATAAAAAAAAGAAAGCAACCTAAAGCTTTGGGTCATCACAGTTTGGGAGGAAAATGTAAAAAGAATAGAATATACAGATGAAACTTCAAAGAGCCCCTGAAGACCTCCCTCCCTGGCATGTCCATGTTATAATGGAGGTGTTCAAAGCTGACCACAAGATCAAGGAAGAACACGGTGTTCTAGGCAACATGGACACTACTTCCACTGTGTAAATGAAGCCATACAAAGTCTGGAAATAAAGTCAATTTTGGAACTGGGTAATACAATTTTATCAGCAAACATGGTGTTGACAATAAAGTCTGGCAAGTCTAAAAGGAGGAGAGTGATAGCTGGAAATTTAAGAGAAATTTGCTATAAAATTATCACAGAAAAAGCATTTAACATTTCAAGATGAACAGTCATCTTAGAGATAGGTACAGAAAAAGCAATTTACTAATTATTTTAAATTACATAAAAAATATACACAAAGTCTATATTAAACCCATGAAGACTAAAGCAATTTAAATGTTAATTTTAACTGCTTTTGCTAGTTTTTTTAATTGCTAATTCTTTTCTCATTTTATATTAGAGAATTTTTAGGCCTATGGAAAAATTATGCAGAACTAGCACAGAGTTACCATATACTCCTCCCACATACAGCTTTCACTATTATTAATATTGTGTATTAGTGTAGCAACTTGGTTATAACTGCTGAAAAATATTATAGTTACACTATTCACTATAGTCCATAGATTACACTAAGGTTCCCTTTTTATGATGTGCAGTTCTATGCTAATTTTTTTTATTTGGAAAAATATCTTATGATATTTCTTTCTCTAAAAACTAATGAAATTGAGCATCTTCACATGTGCTTGCTGGTCATTTTATATTTTCGTTGGAGTAATGTTTATTCTGGACTTTTGGTCATTTTTAATGGAATGCATATCTTTTTTCTGTTGGGATGAATGTGTTCTTTATACATTCTGGGTACTAGGCCCTTAACAGATAAATGATTTGGTAGTATGTTCTCCCTTTCTTGTATATTGTCTATATAATTTCTTGACCCTGTCCTCTGAAGAAATAAAGTTTAATTTTTATGAAATCCAGTTTATTTAATTTTTAAAATTTTGTTTTTTGTGTTTGTGTAATACCTAAGAATTCATTTCCAAATCCAGAGTAGTAAAGATTTAACATTGAATCTCATTAAATTTCCTACATGTGGCTCTTCTGCCCCATTTATTTAAACCTATAATTAGGACTTAAGTTAAATATATGTCTCAAAGATTTAAATCTTCTGGCTGTTCATATGCTGGTTGAGCACTGAATCTCACCAGAGTTGCACCCAATATCTACTCTCCAGGTCATCGGACTCACACAGGACAACTAACAAAAGGATGATAAAGGACAATGCTTATCCTAATAAACAGAGTATCTACAACTGCAAGCAAGAGAGTTTCATCCATCTGCCCTACAGGATCTACGCCCCTTCTCATTTGGAAGCAGAGTGGCCATCACCTTCCTAAAATCCTGAAGACTGAGGAATGAACAAACATAAGTTGGAATGCAACTATGGACTAAAGTAAACTAATTATTATTCTAGTAATGGAAGAACTTTTAACATTGATATAAACACAGTGGTCACCAGAGGTTCTGATGGGGAGGGAGAATGAAGAATAGATGTAACATGGGGCATTTTGGGGACATTGAAATTGTTCTGCATATTTCAGTGATGGAAACAAAACATTATATATTTTGACAAAATGTAAAAAATTGTGCAATGCAAATGTAAAGTATAGACCATGGTTAGTAGCAATGCTTCAATATGAGTTCATCAATTGTAACAAATGTACCATGCTAATGAAAGGAGTTGTTAATGGGTGCAAGTGTGGGAGGGGAAAAAGGTGGGGTATATGAGAATCACCTATATTTTTGATGTAACATTTATGTAATCTGCTTCTTGAAAATTAAAAAAAAAAAGCTTAAAAAGGCCCATATTTAATCCCTATGTTTTTTCTAAGAGTTTTAGAGTTTTAGCTTTTATATTGAAGTTTTTAGTCTTCTTTAAGTGTTCTGTATGAAATATTGCAGGATCCAATTAGATTATTTTTCCTGAGAATATTCATTTGGACAAGCACGATTTATTGAAGAGATTATTCTTTCCCAATTGAATGAAATTTTCACCATGTCAAAATCAACTGAACATACATGGATGGGTTTAGTTCTGAATTCTTAATTCTAATCCATTGTTCTATATTCAATATCTATCCTTAAACCAATACCATCTTGTTTTGATTAGTTGTTGTTTGTAAAACATTTTTTCCTGTATTGAAGTATATCATTCATACATGAATGTACATGAACAATAAGTATAGAGTAAAATTTGTGAACTTAGAAAACAAACATGCAAAATAAAAAAGCCAGAATTAGAGAGGTCTACATTGAATATTATGACAAATATCCTTGTTCATAAGAAGAAAATTGATTCTGAAATCTACAACCTAACAAACTTGATGATGATTCTTATCAAGATCTTATAGTACATTAAATAACTTCTAAAAACAAAATTAAGAATTTCTAATAAATTCACAAATAAAAGCCATATTCAATTTCATTTCAAATATAGGATGTTACATATAGTCCTATAGGCTTATAATTTACATATAGTCCCATATGCTTATAAATAAAGTCATATTTAATGATTTAATTGAACAATTATTCTTTGATTTAATATATATTTATATCAATTCTATTGTTGGAATACTTTTTAAGGTTTGGAGACATTGCTTTGGAGAGCTAAGTGTCAGTATAGAGAGCATGAAGAAATCAGGGAATATTAAATGAAGTGACTACACCTAATAATGTTGAAGATGTTAAAACATTTAGGAACAATCAGATTAAGCCTCAAATTGAAAATGTAGAACCTTATATAATTATGCTAAGCAAGTCTCTTAATGAAAGTTAAGGCATGGGCTGGGAAAGAGTGGAAGCATTAGTCAGGAAGGAAATATCTGAGAGAATGCCTGACGACTGTAATTACCCTAAACCCCAACATCCAGCAAATCCCTCTTGTCAGAGGAGGCTCTCCCTCTGGGCCTGAATGATGAGGCTCTTCTTTTCTTCCTGGAAATCGCTGAAGATATCATCTTGCAAAGGAAAGCCAACTATTATGCCTTACCAGGACTACCTGATTATACTTACATTGAAAATGAGGATCTGATACAAGTATGTCCTTTACAGAGGGCTGATTACAACAGAAAGGGAACATTTACCCTACAAAACTTACTAACTGCCCAAATCAAGCCAAGAGAAAAGTGAATTCACATTGTGTGCTTATTGAATGGACTCTATGGATCCTAGACTGTGGAGGGAAGCACTTAGATGGGACTGAATGTCTTGATATTGATGCATTTACCAGTCTGAGCCCCACATACCAGCTCACACACCTGAAAATATTTTTTGCCACTGAGATAATTACCCGGAAAATGGCCTTAATCATGGTCATATCAAATGGCATTAATGTTGCATGTTGTATTTGTTTCCTATTGCTACTGTAACAAATTGCCACACACTTGGTGACTTAAGACAACACAAATTTATTATCTTACTATTCTGAATATCAGAGGTCCTTTGAGTTCAGGTATGGGGGTCAATAAGTCCCTCTGGCCATAAATCTGTTTGTGGTGGAATAAAAAATTTAGATTTTTTGTATCAACCAGCAAAGTAAATTTTCATAAAATAATATCTATCCTAATGAAGTTGATATTTTACTACTAAAGTTTGTTTTATCAGGAAATCTAATTGTCTAATTAGATTTATTTGGTTAGTATGAGTTACATAATTTCATTTCTTTTTATATTATTAAATATTCTATATCTTTATATACTAGATGTATCTATTTGAATGGTGTACAATTATAATTTTTTAATTAGGTTTCTCAATCTTTTCTAAGAGTGTATTTTATTCAGTTTACAGTTATATAGTGAGATAATTTGCTTACATATAGAATTATATTTTATTATTTGTAGAGTTGATCTTAAGTATGGCAACCATGATGAATAGTTGATTAAAAATTTTGTAGATCAATTTTACAATAAAGCACATTCATATACCATTTTAGTCTACTAAAACTTATATAATATATTAGAAATATCATCTACCAAAAGTGATTGTTGTTGTCTGTATCTACAAATAATTTGTTTTTTTAAATTTCTGTCATTTTTTTATTATACATCAGCAGTATACTTTTGAAATTTTTGTTACATTTTACCTCTATGTAACATGCAGATGATATTTTATTGGTTGTTTATTTTAGGATGTTTGAGAAATGCTTAGAGTAAATAATAAGAAAATGGTTAAGAATATGTTCAAGCAAAATATATGACTAGAAAGAAGCATGTTGTAAATTTCTTAGAACAAACTTGATATTTTTAAAACTAAATATATTTCAGGGTAAATTATCAGAAGATTGGAATGATTTTTCAGTCATATAACTAAGAGTAAGCACTTAATATTAAATTACACTCAAAGAGGAATTTATTAAATATCCATTTTTAATTGCATACTAATAACTTCTCATCCCAACTTTTTTTTTCTTATTTTCAAAAGAACTTTAGATTACATAAATGTTACATCAAAAATATAGGGGTTCCCATATACCCTTTTCCCTCTCCTGGCCACAATTTCCTCCATTAACAAATTCTAGTAGTGTAGTACATTTGTTACAATTGATGAAAACATATTAAAGCATTACTACTAACCATAGTCGATAGTTTACATTATGGTTTACAGTTTGCATCTCATAATTTTATGGTATGGTGCAAAATGGAATTATACATTTTGACAAAATGTATAATGACCTGTATATGTCATTGCAATATCATACATATCAAATTCAAAGCTCCCAAAATGCCCCATGTTACACTATTTCTCCCTCCTCTCAGAACCTCTGGTAAACCACTATCTTTATATCAATGTTACAAGTTCTTCCACTACTATAATAATAAGTCTACTTTGGTCCATACTTGCATTCCCTCCTTATCTATGTTCATTCCTTGACATTTAGGACTTGAAGATGGTGAGGCCTACTCTGCTTCCCATAGAAAGGGTAATTAGATCCTATAGGGCAGATGGATGAGACTGTCTTGCTTGCAGATGTACATGAACTCTGTTTTTTGAGATGGACTTTGGCCATCATCATTCTTTTGGTAGTTGTCCTGGATGAGTCCAATCAACTCAAGAATAGTTGTTGGCTGCAACTCTGCTGATATTCAGGCTTTAATGAGCATATGAACAGCTGAAAAATGTAAATCTCGGGAAATATATTTAATGGGTATAATGCTAATCATGGGTTTAAATAAAAGGACAGAAGAACCATGTGTAAGAAAATTATAAATGAATGTATTCTGATACATTGAGGTGATAAGTTATACTATATTACAAGGTAATGCCCACAAATGGGGTATCAATTTCCTGGGATTGTCTGCCCTACCTATAGTGTCTAGATGTCTCTAGAGCCCACAGGAGTACCCCTGCTTGAGGCACTGTTTACTGTGGCATTCAATGAGATCCTCCTGAAATGTGCAAAAATGTGGGAAAATGTGGCAAGGGGAGGGGTTGGGTATATGAAAATCCCCTATATGTTTTATGTATTATTCATGTAATCTAAAGCTTCTTTAAAATTTAAAAAGAAAATTTAAAAATAGCTGTTTGTTACAATTGATGAACAATGATTAAAATAGTACTATTAACTATAGTCCATAGTTTACATTAGGTGTACTTTTCCTCACACACCATCCTTTTATTAACACATTGTATTAGTGGTGTACATTTGTTATATACATGAGAGAATATTCTTATACTCGCATTATGAACTCTAGTCCTCAGCTACAATAGGGCTTACTGTATTGTTCAGTCCTATGTTTTACATATAAATTTTATTCTAGTAACATATGCAACATAATATTTTTCCTTTTAATCACATTCAAAGTGTAATTCAGTGCCCTTAATTACACTCACAGTAATATGCTACCATCACCATCATCCCTTTCAAACCTTTACAATCAATCTATATACAAATCCTATACAAATTAAGCACCAACTCCTGTTCATTCTCTAACCCCAATATAGCACCTGGTAATTTATATTACAAAAATTTTGCTTATTTGGTTTCTTATAATTAACTCATATCAGAGAGATCATGCAGTATTTGTCTTTTTGTGCCTGGCTTATTTCACTCAACAAAATGTATTCAGGGTTCATCCATATTGTCACATGCATTAGGACTTCCTTTCTTTTTAATAAAAATATTCCATTGTATATGTATATCACATTTTATCTATTCAACTGTTGATGGACACTTCAGTTGCCTCCATCTTTTAGCAATTGTGAATAATACTGCTATGAACACTGGTGTGCAAATATCTGTTGCAGACTCTGCTTTCCATACTTCTGGGTGTATACACAGTAGCAGAATTGCTGGGTCTTAGGGCACTTCTATAGCAAGCTCCATGAGCAACTGCCAAATTTCCACAGCAGGTGCACCATTTTACACTCCTACCAGCAAAGAATGATTGTTCCTATTTCTCCATAACTTATCCAATGAAACTAATTTTCTTTTTAAAAAAATAATAGTCATTATGGTTGGTATAAAATATGTCATTGTGGTTTTTTTTCTATTTTTTCAAACTTTATTTTTAAAGAAGATTTAGATTACAGAAAAGTTACATAAAAAATATAAGATATTCCAATATACCCCACCCTCTCTGCCTCTGATATTTCCCCTATTAATAACATCTTACATCATCTTTACAATTGATGAAAAAATATTTAAGCATTGCTTCTAATGCTGCTGTATAGTGTACATTATGGTTTACACTTTGCACCATACAATTTTATATGTTTTGACAAAATATATTATGGCCTGTATCTGTCATGCATTATTGTACAGAACAATTCCAGTGCCCTAAAAAAACCTTATGTTCCACCTATTCTTCCCTCCTTCTCACCTCAAAACCTCTGGTAACAATAATCTTTCTATCAGTCTTACAAGTTCTTCCATGACTACTATTGTCCATGGTTGCATTCCCTCCTTATATTTGTTCATTCCTCAATCTTGAGGATTTGGGGATGGCAATGCCAGCTCTGATTCAGACTGAGAGGGGATTTAGATCTTATGGGTCACCTGGAAAGAACTGTTTTGCTTGAAGTTGTGGATACCCTTTATTTTTTGAGATGGGGTTGTCCACCTTTATGCTTTTGTGAGTTGTCCTGGGTGATTCCAATGTACTGGAGAGTAGGTGGTGGCTGCTACTCTGCTGTGATTCAGGGTTCAACCAGAATACAAACAGACTGAATATATAAGTCTTTGGAATGCATATTTAATGGTTACAGGGCTAATTCACATAAAAGGGGTATTAAAATCATGTTTTGGGAAATTATAAATGAGCGTAACTCTGTAACAGTGGGGAGTAGGTTATCATATATTCCAAGTTAAGACCTCCTGATGGGTGCTGATTTCCTAAGGTTGTCTCCTTTGCAGATAGTGTCCAGATGTCTCTAAAGCCCTCAGGAGCAACCCTGTTTAAGGCTTTGTTTACTGTGGCTGTTAGTAAGAGCTGCCTAAGATGTGCATAATGTAAACTCTGGAATGACCTTCATTTCACTTTGAAATCTCTTAGATATAAAAGCTCTTTTGTATTTAATGTTTCACCCTTTCAGTCAAGGTCTTTTTCCAAATACATCATGAGTTGGCACTTTTTAACAATCCATCAGTGCAAGGGAGGCTAATACCCAAGAATTATGTCCCATGCCATGAGCAAGGTAGGGAGTTCATTTGATGAGTTTGGCTTAGAGAAAGGCCACATTTGAGTAACAAGGAGGTTTCCAGTGGTAACTCTTAGGCAATACACTATTATTAAGTAAAGTTGCAATTTTACAAGAATAAGGTTCATAAGCACAAGCACTAATATAATGGGCTTGGAGTATTGGTCTGTTTTATTTTATTAGACATGGCCCATGTACTCTAAAGATTCTTACCACTCTATTAGAGAACACAGCAGGATTCCCCAGGGTAGAGACTTAATATTTTCTTGTTTACTGTATGGGTCTCCACCCACTTAGAAACACCCCATGACCTCATGAACACATTCATATTTGCTGAAGTCATGCCACAAGGGGACCTTTCCCCAAACATCCTACCACTACCAACACCCTGAACCAGTGACCTTCCCCTGCCATAGTTGCCAAAAATATACCCACACAATTGTATTCTCATCCACAGTCCTTTACCTACACATAGTTCACCTGTTCCTTTCTCCAGCCCTCCCTATGGATAGCTTATCCGATACCTTCAACCCTGCTCACACTCACACTCCAGCATCATCAACCCCCATCACACTGCTGAACGGCCATCACCCCTGTCCACTTCCAAATCTCCACTATCCACCTTACCATAGAATATGCCCAGATAGAGCCTTGATTAACCACTCTATACTCCCTTTCTATCACCTGGTAACCTATCTTCTAGACTCTACCACTGTGAGTCTGCACAATATCCTTAGATAATATTAGTGAGATGATGCAGTATTTGTCTCTTAGTGACTGACTTACTTCATTCAACATAAGGTCTTTGGGATTCATCCATGTTGTTGCATATGTCAATACTTAATTTCCTCTTACAGCTGATTAATATTCCATTGTATGTATATGCCACAGTTTGTTTATGCATTCATCCATTGATGGTCACTTGTGTTGCTTCCAACTTGATCTTGTACTCTGCCACTTTGCTGATTTAATTTATTAGCTCTGACAGCCTTGATATAGATTTCTTTTATGTCATCTGCAAATAGTGACAGTTGTATTTCTTCCTTTCCAAATTTGATGCCTTTTATTTCTTTTTTTTTTTTTTTT
>JAQZBX010085855.1:0-13066 GCA_029593785.1 Cabassous unicinctus
CACCATCCCAGAATCCTCAGGATTGGGGAATGAACTATGGACTAAAGTAGACTTAGGTATTCTACTATAGACTTATTGTGATTCTAGCAATGGAAGAAATTATATCATTCATGTGGAGGCAGTGGTCACTAGAGGTTCTGAGGGCAGGGAGAGGGAAATACAGGTGAAATATGGTGGCATTTTGGGGACTTGGGAATTTTCCTTAATGACATTACAATTACAGATACAGGCCATTACATATTTTGCCATAACCTACAAAATTGTGCAGGAGATAGTATAAACTACAATGTAAACTACAATCCATGCTTAGTGGCAATGCTCTAAAACATTTTCATCGATTGTAATGAATGTACCACACTAATGAAAGATGTTGTTAATGTGGGAAGATGTGGGAGGTGTGGGAAAATGTGGGAGGTGTAGGAAGTGAGGCATATGGGAATTCCCTATATTTTTATGTAACATTTATGTAATCTAAATACCTTTTTAAAAAATATACATATATTTTTAAAAAAGAAACCATTAAAGGGAGGTATGGGATTTTGTAACTATTAAAGGGGCAAGGTCAAAAAGAATGATCCATTTGAGCAGAGTGAATGTATTTGTCTTAAATGATGCAAAGACACTGTTCAATATGTTACACAAAGCCCTTTACCCAAGCCAATAAAACCTAGCCTGAGTTTAGGGCCAGGAATTTCTTTCCTAATATCCAAATGCTTTCTCTAGTCAGAAATTAAAGTTCTGTACTTCCATGAGTTTTCTTCTTTGTCGTGGCTGACAGAAAAGTTAGAGCCAAGATCAGTGCCCCAATTCAAACAATTACCTAATCTTGAGTGTCTGCTCACCTCATTCCCTTTGCTATTTTTAGGTAACATCTTTTAAGTCAATCTCTAATTGCCTTGTTTTGCATTATGCTTAATTTCATAAGCCACTTCAAATCTTTTCAGAAATAGGCAGGATGTAAATTCTAAGTAAAGAAGATGAAATAAAAAAGTTATAAAGCTTTAGAAACTTTTAAGAAACTCTGGTGACCCAAAATGTAGCCCTTTCAGTTAAAATTTTGTAAAATAGAGAAATTGTATGTAAAAACCAAAACTGTAAGATAGTAACAGTGCTCATATGTAATTATATATTTATTAGTAAAAATATTATTACAAATTTTTAAAAATTAGTGTAGTGCATTATAGTGAGTAGCAGCTGGTTTATAAACAGGATTGTGTCTGAAAAGGTTAGTCTAGGGATGTAAATGTCAGTTGAAAGAAAGCTAGAGAATAATCTAGGGACTGATTATTGAGCCCAGAGGTGGATGAGAATTGTGGTTGATGGTACAGATGCAAGAGTGTCCTTCTGTGAGCTAGAGCAGATGTCCATCACTTTTGCAGGGTGGTAGGAATGTGGAGAAGCATGGAAAAAGTACAGCTGGTATGACCTATGGACTGTGATTAACAGCAATACTGTAATATATGTTGATAATGGGGGAGGTATGGAAAAAAAGTGTGCCAAATGTACGCTATGGACAATGGTTGGTGGTAATAGTCTGATATTATTTCATAATCTGTAACAAATATTCCATGACGGTGTGATGTGATGGGGAAGGGGTGTTGTATAGGAATTCTACACATATGCATGATTGTTTTGTAAGTTCACAACCTCTGTAATAAAAATATTTTTTTAAAAATAATACAGTGGGTTGGGGGGGAAATACACCAAACGGAAGATATGGACTATAGTTAGTAGTAATATTTTGATGATGCTCTTGCATAGTTTGTAACAAATGTATCACAACAATGCAAGGTGTTGGTGGAGGGATGATGTATGAGACCCCTGTATGATGTTATGCATGTTTATTTTTTAAGTTCACAACTTTCACTATACACTTTTTGTTTATGTATGTTCAAGATGAATAATATACCTCAATAAAAAGATTTTAAAAAATTAGTGTAGTAATTTCAAATACTTTTTCAAAAGTACTCTAGAAAAGGCCTATATGTTTATTTTAAAAAACATAAATGTTAAGCTATATTAGTATTACCATTATAAATATGCATACATATACACATATATGCTTCATTTTAAGGGCCAGTTTTTATAATAATTGAGTTAACTATACTTGGGTTTATTTCTTTGTCATGCGCACCCATAATAGTCTCAAATAAGTTCTTTTATTGTTTTCCCCTTAGGTAACAAACATCCTGAAATTATTTTGTGAATCCTTTTATCTTTAAATACTTTGTGATGTTTCTTCTAGGAAAGATTAGAAGGGAGAAGTTTGGATTTGGATTTCTGTCCTTAGCTTTTGAAACCAGAGCTTTTGACTCACAGTTTTCTCATTAGCTAAACGAAAAAATAACTAATATATATATTATGTATTTTATATATATAATCATATATTTTGTCATAACCTACAAAATTGTGTGGGACAGAGTATAAATTATAATGTAAAATATAGTCCATGGTTAGTATCAATGCTTCAATATGTGTTCATCAATTGTAACAAATGTACCACACTAATGAAGGATATTGTTAATGTGGGAAATTGTGGGAGGGGTATGGAGTGGGGCATTTGGGAATCCCCTATATTTTCAATGTAACATTTATGCAATCTAAAGCTTCTTTAAAAATAAAAAAATTAATAAAAGCACAAATAAATAAATAAAATTTTAATGAATCACATGATAGGAAAAAATAAAGTTCTATCCAAATGTAACTGCTACTCTTTAAAACTATATAGCCACTTGTTGCTATTGCCATTTTTCTCAGAAGACAGGATTTGATTCTTTCACTGATATACCTAAAAGTAGATTAGCTAAACTTAAGAAAAACTTTTCATTATACAACACTTCTCTCTGGCTGGAACAATTCAAGTCCTGTTCAAGCCAAACTCTGTAAGAATTTGAAATATTGATTTGTGTTTAAACTCAAAAACTAAATCGCCCTCAGAGGATTCAGTCCTATATTTCTTCTGATTATTTTCACAAATAATTGTACAAAAATCAACCGGACTATGCAATGGTAAGTATGACCTAATCATTTATCAAGATGATAAAATCATCAGAACTAAATCAACTATATTTGAGTTCAATTTTTTAGGTACTATTATAAGCAATAGTAGTAGAACATAATGCAATCAAGGATAATTCCCAATGCATATGTTATTCACATTATCATCACATGTAAAACTTGGTTCCTAGAAAATTCAGATTATAAGTAACTAAAGAATGTTTGCATCAATAAAACAATAATAAACTTTATTTATTCTTTTATACCATCCTATTGCTTAACCTATCAAAATTATATGGGTGCAATTTGTAAAAACTTCCTAAGAATAACTGTATTTCTAATTATTAACAAAATGATAGATAGTTGTTCTGAGTATCTCTGACATTTAATAAACCAGGCATCAATGATTGTACAAGTTACAAGGTAGAAAAATCAACATTTGACGATGTCAATTCCTCCCTCATATCCAGCCTTGAAATCCTGCCTCTCCTCCTAGTTGGAGCTACCAACCCCTCCATTTCTAGCTCAGTTCAACCACCATCTTGAACCAATCCTGATCTTAAGCAGAATAAGATCTATCCCAACATTCTGAATTTGGTATAAGATTATTGGTGCTATTAAGTTTTTAGCACTGAGAATTTCTTTAGACTTTGCTTCCTACCTTTGAATGCTAGTCCTTACTGTCCCAAATGGTTTCCTATGTTTCTATGCATTCACTCCTTTAATCTGGTAGAGTGGTATGCTATAGGCTTGATTTGGATTGCACTCCTAGACACTGACTCTCCAACCACACATCCAGACCAGACTCCTATGCCCAGCCTCCTCTGAGAGAGATTGATTAGATAATAAGGAAAGCAGACAAATCAGAGATTTTTGTCCATCCCTGATGGGCTCCCAAATTCATCCAGCCCAGGTTCTTTGCCCAGCCTTTGCTGAACAGAAATGATTGGATAATAAAGGAAGGAGGCCAATGAGGAATTTTTGACTATTCGTAAGACTCTCAAATATACATGACCTTGAATGGAAGCAAGTCACTTGACTGGTAGGCAAAGTGTAGGCAGCTGTTTAGCATGCATATCTCAACATTTTATTAAATTGTTCTTGGGCCATGTTGCATATCAACATGTGCAAAGCAAGGCTGACTTAGTACCATAATAGTTACAGCAGATTGTGTTCCTAAAGATGTATACAATATCTCCCATTCCACATATTTTCTGCAAAAAAAAAGTGACCTTGGCACTCCCCCATCAAGTAGTAGAATCTATTTCCCCACTTCCTTGAATCTGAGAGTCCCTATGATTGCTTTGACCAACACAACAGAGTGGAAGGGATATTGGATACTGTACCCATTCTGGGATAACCCTTAATTGGCCTGCCTCTTGGAAGCCAGCCACCAGGTACAAAGAGGTGACAAACTTGAACCACTGCACAACAAGAAGTCCAAGTTATGTGGAGAGAAACCCATGAGGATGAGATGCAATGTGAAAAGGGAGAGATGAAGAAGCACCAAAGCGTGAGATATGTGCATGAGAAAGTCATTTTAGACAGTTTCCCAGTGGAGTCTTCGGATGACTCCAGCCTCAGCCACTATCTGAATGCTATCATGTGAGAGACCCTAAGCAAGAACCTGCCACCTGAGACCAGCCAACCCACAGAATCATGAGAAAATAGAAATAAATTGTTGCTTTAAGTCACTACATTTTGAGGTGTTTTGTTACATAGATAACCAGAACTGCAGTAATCATGAATCCAAGGTTTTACAAAGGCCTCCCTCTTTGCTGCCAAAGCTTTATCGCAACAGTATGGATTGAAAGTTTCCAAAACAATATTTTAAATATAATGCCACTGAGCAATATGTAAGGGAACAGTCCTCAAAATATTGTTTAGAAAAATAGCTTAAAACAATAAACTTCAGTGGCTTTCATATAGCACACTATCATCAAGTACATTTGATTCATTACTGTTGTGAAAGAATCATGTTGGAATGGAGGTTGAAGAGGGCAAGCAGCAGAAGTTTTAGCTTGAAAAGACCCGCCAGACCATTTGATATAAACTCCCTCACCAGGTAAATCATCACTGAAATATTTACTAGAAATTAAAGCATCTTCACCTGTTTCTTTGTCCGTAATGAATGATACTTAGTGAATTCAAAGAGGAGCTTATCAGTGATACTCATTTATATAATTTCTTAATAATACAGTAGTCACCTTGAAAACAAATTTTATTTTCAGACTTTTGACCAGTTCTACACATCATGAAATGCATTTTGTGAAATCTTGATGTGACCAATCCCAACCATCTCTTGTCACCTGTATAATCTGGGACAAGTTCCTTGATATCTCAGTTTCCTCATCTGCAAAAATGGGCATAATATGGTACCTATCTCCTAGACTGATTAGGAGGAATAAGTGAATTTTAAAAAAACTATAATAGCTTCTGGAAGGCAACATATAATCATTATTTTTCATTCCATTCATTGTACTAGGAGCATTTGCTTGATTGCAGAGAGGCTGTAACAAATCTTGATATCAAATGGATTTCACTAGACAAATAGCCTAAATTCTTCTTAGAGATTAGATAAATGGGAGGTATTTGTTAAATAGGAGACTAAGTGGTGACTATTCCTATCACTCTCTTCATCAATCTTATCAAAAGCAAGAAGCGTAATCCAATTCCAACTCATTGAATAACTTTTAAGGGAATTACCATAACCAGAAATGTCAAATTGAGCTAAACTAGTGAAGGAGCACACTGCCTCATCCAAAATGAACACCATGATTCCGCTCACTTGATGAGGAGTTTCAGCAAGTTTTGCAGTTTCTTTTTAAAGGAGGCAAAGCTGTCCACTGAAATGTATTTTACCTGGTCAAACATTTGATGCAGTAAAAAGCAGTCATAAAAGTTGAAGGCAATTAAGACTCAGATGTCATGCCTGTCATTCCAGAAAGCAAGCACCAAAGACAGTTTGCTATAATTTTGCCATTTTTGGAGAACCTGATAGGAAAACCATATGTGTAATTTATACTTCCTGAGTCAGTTTTCTTGTTGCTAACTACTGGAGCTGAGAAGTTAGATATTCACAAACACACAAAAAATACTACTAACAATGACAGACATTGCTAGCTGTTTACCCAATATCCATTCTCCCCTTTTGCTTTGTTAACTGAATCTCAGTTTAAGAAACAATAAACATGTATTTTAAACATTTTATTTTAACTTATAATGTGTAAGTGTACTTATTCTCCTATCTTTTGATGTAGTGCCAAAGTCCTTTCTTTGAATATTTCCATCGATTGGAATCCTCCATTAACCTTCTTGCATAAATCACACTCATAACTTATCTTCTACAATTTCCATCTCCAGTTTCTTGAAAGAGAAAAGAAGATGTTTAAGAGGCAATTGTCAATCACAGTTTGACAATTTTTCCCAGGCTTTCACAATTTTCTCTCTAAATCTATTTGACAATGTTTTTTCAATAAAATTTCCATCATGATGCATTTCTATGGCATGAACTTTATTTCCACAGAAACAACTTTATTTTCCCCCTTTTATAAGTTTATGTAATATTTAGTTAAATCATATAATCACAATGACATATCTGGAATATTATAGAAAGGTTTGGGAGCAAATATAAATTAATCTTGTCAAGTAAAATAAAATCTCAACTAGGAGGAACAAAAATGAGTGAAAGAGCCCTGTAACTGGAGGGATTCAGCATGCCTGGTCTTCATAAGAATATTTTATAGAGATCATGGAGAATTTAGATTCTTCTGGCAAGTGATTAATTGGAGGATAGATATGAGAGTTTTTAATCCTAAAATATATCCTGTATCTTTATCTCTTCACAATAGTTAAATAGTTAAATCTGTCTTAGATAATGTTTCTTCCTATGATTTTCTTTCAAGTTCTTACACCACCCTGGTTCCTCTCCTCTAAACATATTCCTAGATATATTGTGATGCCTAAGACCAAAAATGACATGCTGCCTGGCTAGTGGAACATGAAGCTCCCTTGTTCCAGATGTGATTCTTTCTAAAGATACAGCCTAACAAGGCAATTTTGGTTGTGACATTAATCTGTTTATTAACAATGAACAAAATTTTTCATTTTCACACATGCTTCTCCTAGGCCATGTGTTTTGTAGTCTATCTTTTTGCGGCTGATAGGACTTTAACATTTATTCCTGTGAAACTTCATTTTGTTGCTCTGCCACATCATTCCAGCATATCAAGTTTGGCTTGGAATCTAATTCATACATCTTTGTCACTAATAAAATAATTGAAATATACAGGCCAAAGACAAAGCCCTAAGACACATTACCAGAAACTTTCTCCAGGCCAACGTTTATCTGTTAAGTAGCAATCCAAATACACCTCATCAATCAGTTACCAAGAAACATAGCTATACTAACACCAAGCCTATATCTCTTCGCAAGTTTGAAGAAACTTTCAATGGCTTTAATAAAATCCAGATAAGCTGTAACTCTACCTTTTCTCTGATCTACCAGTCAAGCAATCCTGTCAAAAAAGGAAATGGAGCTAGTTCAGCATCACTTGTTCTGCAAGAAACCAGGCTGACTCTTAGTGATCCCTGCTAAATAATGTAACACACTTCTTCATTTCTCAAGAAATTGACTTCCAAATTAAGCTGAAATCATATCAGAATTCATTATGTGGCTTTTTCTGCATAAGTCGAAATGAGCTGCAAAGTTTAACATACTTGATATAATCATGATAAAATTAACTCAATTCATTTTAGAAAGTCAACCTGAAATTGCTTAAAGGAAAGATAAAGAGGAGCATGCTTTTCAATGGAAATAGGCTTCTAGCTTGCAGTACTGCAGTTGGTTCAATCATGCAAGCAGAAGCTACCAAACATGATCTTGAAAAAAAAATGTGACTTATCTCAGAATTGAATTAGTGACTTGGAAATTCAGTGCTGCTTCCTAATAGCTATTTAGAGTACTTTATCCTGATTTTCCTCCTAATCTTTCCTTCACACATTTTCCTTAGATAGTTACTTGCCTCATTCCTTTACTCCTTCTAGAACTTTATTTAAAATGTACCTGTCCTCCTCTCTAAAAAAGCACACTCTATTACTTTCTATCCCCTTCTGTGTCCTCTTCATAACACTTACTATCACTTGGCATTTTAAAAAATATTTCCTCATTATTTGTATATATTCTGTCTCTTCTAAAATGTAAACTATACAAGGGTAGGAACTTGATCTGTTGTTCTCCCATCTATATGCCCAAGGTTTAAAACAGTGCCCAGCACATAGTAAATTCTTAACATTATTTGTTGGATGAGTGAATTAAAGAATTCACAAACATTCTAATAATATTGTTAAGCAAACACTTCATAACCAGAATAATAAGAGAAGAAGTTGGGGAAAAGATGATAATTGAAAACACCAAATCACAATTGAAATAAAACTCATCAAAATGTTAAATAGTTAATTAAATGTACAGTTGTTTAGTTAAAATTACATTCAATGTTTTAGAAACACATTTACTATTTTAGAGACATAATCCATAAGCATAAAAATACAAGTATAATAACTCAACATCACTAAATAACACATAAATTGTTTTAAAAATGCATCCAAATGTCACTATATTTAAGTAAGCTATTTATTCTACTGTTTATTATATGAACCCTTCTTTAATTCAAATATTAGAATGAGACCGGATTTGGGTCTATATTTCCTTTTATCCCTAATCTCCTATACCCTCACAGCCCCATCCTTCTCATTTTGGAATTTATTCCCATATCTTCTTACAGTTTTACTGCCTTTCCTACAAATAATTGTCTTTTATTATTATACAAGGATAAAAGGTTGTTTAAATAAGTAGTTATTTAACTTAGAGCCTAGTTATGGTTTGGTTTTGGTTTCCAACTTTTTTCTTAATTTATAATGTTAGCATTGTATTTAATATTTACTGGAAATGAATACTGCTTTTGAAATATAGATTTTTACTGATTACTACCCCTCTATTGAGTATGCCTGAAAGTTTTGTGGTTCATTAAAAGAGAATAAAACGTGGTTCTATTAAAGATTTGCACAAAACAATTTAAAAAATTAGGCACTCCTCAACTAAATATGTGAGAACACACAGAAGTTATTTTAATTCCGTGTTTAAATTAAACCAACCAGCCAAACTGGTTGAACAACAACTTAGGCTAAATTAGCAGCTAATGGATACATATAATATTTATTAATTAAATTATTCTGGTGTCAAGTAAACAACTAATACCTTACAGTGTAAAAACATTTTAGTGCTACATAGCTTCAACTCCAATATGAGTTACTACATTCAAAGATGCCATTTTTTAGATGCCAAATTGCTCTAGAATTTCCCTAGCCTTTGCACTAGCAAAGGTGTTCTTACAACATTGATCCTTCAAAAACCCCATCTACCACTGAGAAATCAGCTCTCCAATACAGCACAACACTCTAATTCTTTGTCATTAGCATTTCATGGAGAAGGGAGATGAGGGAAGGATATGCAGTGCGGAATAAAGGGTATGAGGATTAAGAGAGGGAGATCAACTGATTGCAATGAAATCAAAACCTTCCACTGCCCTCTCCCCACTCTCTTCTCTGCCCATCTTCACTAGGAACTGCAAAAAAAACATTGATCTAAAAGAAAAGATATTGGCTCGTCCTTTCATTTTAGACCATTCCATATCAGGCCTAAAAGATTCTAATTTTTCACGGACCCCACTTCAAAAGCCATTGTGATAGAATGATACTGAATAGCTGCTTAACTGCATTAGAACAAAAGAACATACAGGAACCTGAATTTAAAATGCCCTCACCTTCAGATTCCTTTATAAACTAGATTATAACTCTTTAAAACACAGTAAGGACTCAAGCTCACATTTCCTGTACCGCAGCAAGGAATAAACATGTGGGAGCGTTTATAGCTATTTATTTTCTTCTGAGCATCACCTTGATTGATGTTTGAATATTAACCCAGGTAAGCAAGTTTTCAAGCAAGAAAAAAAAAATAATCGTTTTGCTATTGGCTATATTACTCAACCACAGCAGAAAAGAGAGGGGGAAATTATTACTTTTGAAAAGTGCTGAGGAGAAAACATATTTACCCATCTATAAAGCCTGTTTCAAGGTTTTCTTATTTTAACGCAACATTATTGATCAACTGTGCTAACTTTGCCTTTTGGCAACTCATTTAAAGGAAGACATCTCCATTGCTGTGATCTAAAGTAATGTTTACCACTGTAGTTTACATCTAATATATTGTAGTTATTTTAAGAGACATTTTATTTTGTCATGTTGAGATATTGGGTTTCTTTTTCCTTTTAATTTCAAACTGGCCAATTATTAAAGTCTCTCCTTTAAGTTTTCCAAATCAGACCTTTTTTTAGAACATATTAAATAAATAACATAAGAAAAATAGAATAATGAGCTCAAGGTAAGATGAGGAAACCAACATTACAGATTGTTGGACTGGAATGCCAATGAAACAAAACAATTTCAATTTCCTAGCCAATTTTCTAGAGGAAATTCAATTCAAATGGTTAGTACAAAAGTAAAAAAAATAAGAAGAGTTAGTAAAATATTTACCAAAGATGATAGTACAATTTCTTGTTTCTATTCTAAGAAGGAGGAAAGGTTTGTGGTTCATTTTAATTTTACTTTGTTATCAGCATGTATCTCATTTGTTTGGAAATTATATGGATTCTCCATATATGTTGTAAGGAAAGAGATTTTTCCTGATGGAGAGTGAAGACATCAGGTTAGATGAGTTTCCATGAGGAAATCAGTTATTTCTTTGCTTCCAGGTGGGATTCATTTTCTAGATTTCCTTAAAAGTTAAGCTCAAATGTTTCCAGAAATAGATATTTCACCTTAGCAACAAACTCCCTCTCAATCAGTGCTGCATAGGGGGAAGAACAGAGGCTTTATACTTAAAAAGATCTGAGTGCCTGGAAGGAAAAAAGTATTAAGAGGAGAGAAAAGTGAAAGGAGTAGTAGGTGGTAAAGATTTTATACAGAGAAGTAGAAAGAAAGAGGGAGAGGGAGGAGGAGAGGGAGACTAAGGAAAGAGACATATATATTATTATTAAAACCAACAGAATTTAATTTTAATATTTATTTTATAGCCTATCTTTTCCCTGAAGGCTTTAATCAGGTTGGAATAGCCATTATTATCAAATGCCTAATTTTTTAGGAAAAAAATAACCTATTGAGATTATTACTAACATTTCAAATAAAACTAGACTTATATCTCATTCATATCTGAAAATGTCTTTTCAAAGTTATTATAAGCTGTACCTTTATAAAATACCTACATTGTTTTAGAACAATGAAGAATGTTCACTGGATGAAGAAGTGGATTACCACATGATGTTCTTGAAGAAGGGTAAGCCAAACCTTAATGCCTTATTAAAGTAACTCTCTTTCATAGATTAGTTGCCACAAGGTAACATTTCAATCTGACACATTAGAAATTATCCACAAATCCAGTAAAATAGGAATCATGCAAGTAAATTTTTCCTGCGTTCTGAAAATGATCTCTTATAGAAATATGACAGGGCAACTGCGTTCTGTAAGAAAATAAATTCTAACAGCATATTTTATCTATACCAGGTAAAGTTTTGCTTTTCTAGTAAAGAGGGAACAAAAACTCCTTTTGCTTAAAATATCACCTGCAGTCATTCAACCTTGCAAAACCCCTTACTGGATGAGAGGTATTTATTCAGCTTTTCAGTGCGGTGCATTGAGTTAGGATTAGGAGTTCTACAAAAACTTCAATGACAGAAAAAAAGCATTTTCCTTATCCTTGTAGCAATCACACAGTGACATGTAGTGGTGTTATTTGTCTGACCTTGGGAACCTAATTTCTAAAATTGTTGAAGTACTGGTTTGGTGTCCAGTCTGCTTAGTGCGAAATAACAGGCTGTCCTCCTCTTTCAATAACTCTGATCCTATTCCATTTCAGTTATGCATAATGGATCTGGAATACAACAAAGACTCTGTATGTGTGTGTGTGTGTGTGTGTGTGTGTATGCACATGTGTATGGAAAACATCTACAAAAGATTAGAACCCTAGAAGAAAAATCATTTAAACTTGTTTCTTGAAAACATAGTAGGGCAGCAAGACTGCATAATAACCCTCCTTTCTTTCTCCATGTTGTATCATTTAAAATAAACTTGAAAAGCTGGTAAGTGATTCACTTGGCCAATCAACAACCTGAGAAAGAGGCTTTTCTATTGACAATCAGGTCCTACGTCACAGCAACTAGCTTTTAAAGGGTTCTGGCTGTCATCCTCATCACATCAGTGAAGCATATTAATCTATTCCATATTGTTTGACAAATCTGTGGATAACTGTCATCTCATCTCCACAATGATTTTATAGGAATTACTTTTGAAGTGGCATTGTTTAATGCGAAACAAGAACTAAACTTTCTAATCAGGGGGAATGGGGTATATTGGATACAAAATAAGCCGACATCCTTTTAGTCCATTGTTCCCAAAATTTGGCTAATCACAAAACATGTAATTTCATACACAGATGATTCATGCACTAAGCAACCTGTACAACCACACTTAGCAGCCCTAGAGACTCATTTAGGTTGTTATTATTATTATTATTATTATTATTAATAGGAGGCATTTTTTAAAACTCAATTACCACAATTTTTCATAAAAGGAAAAGTAAATGTGAACATCCAAAAGTAGGAAGTACATAATCTTGGCATTAAGCGCAGATTTTTAAATTAGGAAATTTTAGCTTCATGAAAAACTCACTGCATTAGCCTTACATCACAATCTTATTACATCACCAGACTGATGAAAGAAAACTTGTCATGAACTAGCATCTGTCTATAGATTGGAGTTTGGAAAATACTGCTTTAAGTGTTACTTAACAAAAAGTTAAGGGGAGCCAATGTGGCTCAGTGGTTGAGCACAGGCTTCCCACATACGAGGTCCCAGGTTCAATCCCCAGCCCCAGTACCAATGGGGAGTGGATGTAGCTCAAGCAGTTGAGCACCTACTTCCCACATGGGCAATCCCGAATTCAGTTTCCAGTACCTCC
>JAQZBX010085856.1:0-13068 GCA_029593785.1 Cabassous unicinctus
AAAAAAAACCCTACAAGCCATAGTAAGAAACAAGAAGACTTGGCTAAGTCAACAAACAAACTAAAAAACAGAAGGAGATGCAGAACATGGAACAACTAATCAGAGATGTCCAAAAAAATATTATGAATCAACTTAATGAAATAAAGGAAGAGATTAAGGATATTAAGAAGACAATGGGAGAACATACTGAAGAAATTATAGGCATACATAAAAAGATAACAGATATGATGGTGGTGAATGACACAATGCAAGAAATAAAAAAAAATACACTGAAAGCACATAACAGTAGATTTGAATAGACAGAGGAAAGAATCAGCGATGTGGGAGACAGTACAGCTGAATTCAGAAGATAGTAGAACAGATCGATTAAAAGATAGAAAAAATCCAGCAGGGACTTAGGGATTTGAATCACAACATGCACAAGCATGGACATTATAGGCATCCCAGAGGGAGAAGAGCAGGGAAATGGGTCAGAAAGTATGTTGGAGGAAATAATGGCTGAAAATTTCCCAACAATACTGAGGGACATGGGCATACATTTCCATGAAACACAGTTCACCCCAAACAGTACAATTCCTAACCAGCCTACTCCAAGACAAAATTGTCCAATGCTCAAGACAAAGAGAGCATAATGAAAGCAGCAAGAGAAAAGAGATCCAAAATATACAATGGAAGCTCGATATGATTAACTGCTGATTTCTCATCTGAAACCATGGAGGGAAGAAAGCAATGGTATGACATAGTTGAGATGCTAAAATAAAAAATCTTCCAGCCAAGAATTCTTTATCCAGAAAAGCTGGCATTCAAAAATGGGAGAGTTCAAAATATTCTGAGACAAACAGACATTAAGAGAGCTTGTCAATAAGAAAACTGCCCTTCAAGAAAGACTAAAGGCAGTCCTGCAGGTGAAAATGAAAAAAAAAACAAAAAACAGAAAACAAACAAAAAAACAAACAAACAGGAGAGAGAGAGAGTTGGAGGAGAGTGTAAGAACAACTAAAAAGATAAAAAGAGAAATAAAAACAGTATACAGCATACACAAACCTAAAGAAAATTTTGCTAACAAAATTAATTCTTTGACAGTAATAACATTGAATGTTAAAGGATTAAACTCTCCAGTCAAGAGACACAGATTGGCAGAATGGATAAGGAAATATGACCCATCTATATGTTGTGCACAAGAAACTCATCTTAGACCCAGGGATGCAAGGAGGCTGAACGTGAATGGTTGGAAAACAATTTTACATGCAACAATAACCAAAAAAGGGCAGGTGTAGCTATACTAATTTTGGACAAAATAGACTTTAAATGCAAAACTATTGTAAGAGACAAAGAAGGCCACAATATATTAATAAGAGGTATAATCCTTCAAGAAGAAAGAACAATCATAAATATGACTGTTCGTAACCAGGACACCTCAAAATATATGAGGCAAACACTGGAAAAACTATGTGGAGAAATAGATGCCTTGACAATTATAGTGGGGAATTTTAACACACCATTTCCACCATTACACAGAACATGTCAACAAAGAATCAATAAAGAAACAAAGACCTTGAATAGTACATTAGAGGATTTGGACATAATATACATATACAGACATTATACTCAAATACAGCGGGGTATACATTCTTCTTGAGTGCACATGGATCATTCACCAGGATAGACCACTTGCTAGTTCACAGAACAACTCTCAATGAATTCAGAAAGATTGAAATTATATAAAGTAATTTCTCTGACAATAATGGAATGAAGCTGGAAATCAGTAAGAGGCAGGAAATCAGTAAGCAGATTAGGCACAAAGATATGGAAGTTAAATAACACAATGTTAGACAAAAAGTGGGTCAAGTAGGAAATCACAAAAGAAATCAGTAACTACCTTGAAATGAATGAAAGTGACAACGCAACATATCAAAACTTATGGGATGCAGCAAAAGTTGTACTGAGAGGGAAATTAATAGCAATAAATGCCTATATTATATAAGAAGAAAGAGCTAAAATAAAACTCATAACTCCACACCTGGAGGAATTAGAAAAAGAACAGCAAACTAACACCAAAACAAGTAGAAAGAAGGAAATAACAAAGTTCAGAACAGAATGAAATGAAATTGAAAATAATAAAGCACTAGACAAATAAACAAAACCAAAAAATGTTCTTTGAGAAGATTAATAAAGTTGGATAGATTAACAAGAAAAAAATAGAGAAGATGCAAATACACGAAATAAGAAATGAGGAAAGGGATATCTCTACTGACCACACAGAAATAAAAAGTATTATAAGAGGATACTTTGAAAAATTATATGCCAACAAGATGGATAATTTAGAGGAAATGGACAAATTCCTAGAAAAACACAAGCAGCCTACATTAACAAAAGAAGAAATTGATGAACTCAACAGACCAATAACAAGTAATCAGAGAGAATTAGTGATCAAAAACCTTCTGACAAAGAGAAGCCCAGGACCAGATGGCTTCACAGGTGAATTCTACAAAACATTCCGCAAAGAACTGCACCAATCCTGCTTAAACACTTCCAAAAAATCGAAGTGAAGGGAACATTGCCTAACTCATTCTATGATGCCAATATCACCCTAAGACCAAAGCCACACAAAGACATTACAAGAAAAGAATACTATAGACCAATCTCTCGAATGAACCCAGATGCTAATATCCTAAACACAGTAATTGCTAATTGTATTCAACAACACATCAAATGAATTATACTCCATGACCAAGTGGGTTTCATCCCAGGTATGCGAGGATGGTTCAACAAAAGAAAATCAATCATTGTAATACATCACAAAAACAGATAGAAAGAAAAAAGTCACATGATCATATCTATAGATGTGGAAAAAGTGTTCGACAAAATTCAGCACCCTCTCCTGACAAAAACACTTCTAAAGATAGAAATAAAAGGAAACTTCCTCAACATAATAAAGGTATGCATGAAACACCCAGAGTTAAAATCTTGTTCAATGGTGAAATCCTAAAACTTTTCCCACTAAGATCTGGAACAAGACAAGGATGCCCACTTCCACTGCTCTTATTTAACATTGGTTTAGAAGTACTTGCTCATGCACCTGGCAATAAAAAGACATAAAAAGCATCCAAATTGGAAAGGAAGAAGGAAAATTTTAACTATTTGCCGATGACATGATCCTATAAATAGAAATTCCTGAGAAATCTACAACAAAGCTTCTAGAGCTTATAAATGAGTTCAGTAAAGTGGCAGCATATAAGACCAATGTGCAAAAATTAGTAGCATTTCTGTACACCAATACTTAGCAAACTGAGGAGGAAATCAAGAAAAACATCCCATTGACAATAGCAACTAAAAGAATCAAATACCTAGGAATGCATTTAACTAAAGATGTAAATGACTTATATGAAGAAAACTACACAACACTGTTAAAGAAGAACAAAGAAGACCTAAATAAATGGAAGAATATTCTCTGTTCATGGATAGGAAGACTAAACCTCATTAAGATGTCTATCCTACTAAAATGATTTACATATTTAATGCAATCCCAATAAAAATTACCACGGGATTTTTTACTGAATTCAAAAAACTATGAAATTTATTTGGCAGGGCAAGGGGCCTAGAATAACCAAAGATATATTAAAAAAGAGAAATGAAATCGGAGGAATCATGCTACCTGACTTTAAAACAGATTACAAAGCTACAGTGGTGAAAACTGCATGGTATTGGCACAGAGATTGACATAATGACAATTGGAACCAAATTGAGAGTTCTGATATAGATCCCCACATATACAGTCAACTGATATTTGACAAGGCCACCAGGCCCACTCAACAGCGAAAGAATGGCTTCTTCAAAAAATGGTGCTTGGAGAACTGGATATCCATATCCAAAAGAATGAGAGAGGAATACCACTTCACACCTTATACAAAAATTAACTCAAGATGAATCAAAGATATAAATATATGAGCCAACACCACAAATATCTTGGAAGATAATGTAGGGGAGCATCTACAGGATGTTTTATTAGGAAAAGGTTTCATGAACTTTACACCCAAAGCATGAGCAACAAAAGAAAAAATAGATAAATAGGACCTTCTCAAAATTAAAATTTTTTGCACCTCAAAGGAGTTTGTCAAGAAAGTGAAAAGGCAGCCTACTCAATGGGAAAAATATTTGGTTACCATGTATATGACAGGGGCCTAATATTCAGCATGTATAAAGAGATCCTACACCTTGAAAATAAAAAGACAAACAATCCATTTTAAAAATGGGCAAGTGATTTAAATAGAAACTTCTCCTAAGAAGAAATATAGATTGCTAAAAAGCACATGAAAAGATGCTCAATATCACTAGCTATTAGAGAAAAGCAAATAAAAAACTACAATGAAATATCATGTTATACCCATTAGACTGGTGGCTATTATAAAAACAGAGGACTACAAGTGTTGGAGAAGATGTGGAGGAATGGGGACACTCATCCACTGTTGGTGGGTATGTAGAATGTTTGAGCCATTGTGGAGGACCATTTGGCGGTTCCTCAGGAAGCTAACTATTGAACTGCTATATGGTCCAGCAATCCCACTTGTGGGTATATACCCAGAAGAATTGAAAGCAAGGACACAAACAGATATATGCACACCAATGTTCATAGTGGCATTATTTACCATTGCCAAAATTTGGAAACAACCCAAATGTCCATCAACAGATGGATGGATAAACAAATTGTGGTATATGCTTATAATGGAATTTTACTCAGGTGTAAGATAACACACAGGATAACATGGATGAATCTTCAAGACCTTATGTTGAGTAAATCAAGTGAGGCTCTGAAGGACAAAATTACATGACCTTACTGATAAGAATTAAGCAAATTGAGTAGACTCACAGCTAGAGTCTGGAAGATAGGTTTAGAGGAGACAAAAAGGGAGAAGAAGGTTTTGAGTCAATGCCCATTTGGGTAAAATCTATGATAAAGTGTAAAGGTGTAGTTGTGCATTGGAAGGGCACAACAGTGGTGCAGTGATGCTATTGGGCTGGGCAGTGCTTGTCTTTGAGGGTGGTAGGGTGGGGAGGGTGGGTTCAATTGTCCACAGAACTGGGGGGAGGGTTGGAGGAGGTAGCAGGTGAACTATCGGGATTTGCAGATATGTGGTTTAAACTACAACACTGGGAATGTTCTTTTGGAAATTATGGCAGGGGTGGTTTACTGTTTTAACTTCTTTTATATGTGGGGCATGCAAGACAAGGCACACCTGCGGCAGGCATCTAGGGATTGGGTAGCGTTCATCTTGTACAGTATATGGTAACAGTGTGTGGAAACTTACATAATAAGCAGGAATGTGTTTGACTCCCATGCTGGGGAGCCTGGGGAGTCAAATAGAGGGGTGGGAGTCACTTGAGTGCATAGGCAGTGCCTAATAGGAGAGGGCTGGCCAGTATGTTAAGCCCTTAATGTTCCTGCAGTTAACTATGAATCTTGTCCTTCAGTGAGTTAATCTTGGTGGTTACCATGAGTCCCAATGGGAGGGAGAGGGAGGAATAGAATAGATGGAAGACAGGACCTTTTTGGGGTGACGGAATTGTGCTACATGATCTTGCAATGATGGATACAGACCATGTTAAACTTCGTCAAAATCAAAGAAGTGTATGGTACAAAATGTAAACCATAATGTAAATCATTGACCATGGTTAGTAGCAATGTTTCAATACTTGTACATCAATTGTAACAAATGTACCATCCACATGAAAAATGTTATTGATAGGGGAAAGGGGAAAAGGGAGAGGATGGTGGGTATATGGAAATCACCTATATTTTGTACATGGCTTTTCTGTAACCTAAAGCTTCTTTGAAGACAAAATTAAAAAAATAAGATATGGGGGATATAAATGGAAGAAAATGTCACTGTACATAGAATACAATAGACCTTACAGTGATAAAAGATATGTCAAAAATTTTTTTTTAAATTTTTTATGTTTTAATTTTTTTATTATTTCAAACTTGTAAAAAACATTTTTGTATTTTATTCATTATTTTTAAAATTATCATTATAATATTATTTTCTTCTTAATTACATTTGGTTATTTTGTTGGCTTCAATTTTGAAGAAGTTTTGTATCAAAGAAAGGTTACAACTGTGGGAGGGGAGGATCATTGGCACAGGGTTTCAGAGATGGGGCATGAATGGGAGGAGGTTCCCTGGGGCATATCTACAAGGCATCTGAATGTGTTCAAGTGTTCATGGGGCATTGTCACAGTGGGTGGAGATTCACACAATAACTAAAGGAATATTGAATTCCCATCCTGGGGAACTCTGCCACATTCTCTAATGGGGCAACAAGAATTTCCTGAATAGAGGGTCAGTGACTAGTGAAGGAGGATGGACCATTAACAGGCCTCTGATAGTGATGACTGTACTTATGAACCTTTACTTTTGAATTTGAAACTTGGCCTAGTATTATAAGATGCCTAAGAGTTACCTTCTGAGAGCCTCCTTGTTGCTCAAATGTGGCCTCTCTAAGCAAAACTCAGCATATAAATGCATTACATGCCCCCCAGCATAGGACATGACTCCTGGGGATGAGACTCCCTGGCACTGAGGGATTACTACGAAGCACCAACTAGCAATGCAACTGGAAAAAGACCTTAACCAAAAGAGGGAAAGGGTAAAGACAAATGAGTTTATATGGCTAAGAGACTTCAAAATGAGTCGGGAGGTCATTCCAGATGTTACACTTATACACATCTCGGCAAGAACTAATTGACTGCCAAAGTAAATATTCCCTCATATAGTGGGGCTCCTGAGGGCTCTGTAGACATCCAGACACTATAGGCAGTGCAGACAGCTCAGACAGACCAGTGAGCCCTAATTTGTAATTTATTCCCCTGTGTGACAAAGTTGGACTCATTGGTGGTTTACCTATATGTGGCTTTTCTGCTCCTTCTGTTAAACCCATAGTTAGTACTAGAGTTGATAGGTGTATGTCCAAGAGACTTAAATCTTTGTGTTGTCCATGTACCAGTTGGGCCCTGAATCTCAACAGATTTGCATCACCTACTCTCCAGTTCATTGGACTCACCCAGGACAACTAACAAAGAGGTGATGATTGACAATGACCATCTCAAGGAACAGATAGAGTCTGCAACTGCAAGCAGGAGTATCCCATCCATCTGTCTCATGGGATCTAAGCCCTCTCTCAATTAGAGGCAGAGAAAGCATCACCATCCCAGAATCCTCAGGATTGAGGAATGAATGGTAGACTAGAGTAGACATACTGTTATTCTACGATAAAGTTATTTTGATCCTAGCATTGGAAGAACTCTTATCATTGATGTGGAGGTAGTGGCCACTGCAGGTTCTGAGGGCAGGGAGAGAGAAAACTAGGTGTAATTTGAGGGCATTTTCGGGACTTGGGTGCAATTGTCCTGAATGACATTGCAATGACAGATACAGGCCATTGTAAATCTTGTAATAACTTACAAAAATGTGCAGGAGAGTGTGTAAACTACAATGTAAACTATAATCCACACTTAGTGGCAATGCTCCAAGATATGTTCATCAATTGTGGTGAATGTATCATACTAATGAAGGATGTTGTTGATGTGGGAAAATGTGGGAGGGCTAGGGATCAGGGCATATGGGAAATCCCTATATTGTTTATGTAATATTGATGTAATGTTACTTTTTTAAAATTATAAAGTATATTTAAAAATAATAATAAAGTACACCTTATTTGAAAAACAGAAAAACCAAACCAGCTTGCATTATCAGCTTATCCCAGAACCAGTGGGTATGGCCAGGAGTTGGAGCTCTATCATTTGACTCTGTCTGAATATTAGATACACTGCTAAACTTCCATCTGAATCATGTCTGATGAGCATGCAGAAAGGTCGCCCCCACAATGGAAATATGGGAGTCCAAAAGAAGAGAATGGATGTTGAGGAGGCAAAAATAATCACCATACATTTTTTCTTTTTTTAATTTTACCTGGAGGTCCTGAGGATCAAACCCAGGTCCCTCCATATGGCAGACAGACGTCCAACCATTTGAGCCACATTCACCTCCCTCACCATACATTTTTAACTCCGTATATAAAAAAGAGAGCAGAATAATTTGTGAGAATTGTTTTCCTTTTCCATCAGGCAGCATAACTTCTTACACGAAGCTAAACTCACAGTGACATATTTCAAAATGACATGCCACTTAGCCCTGATGTACTGATTAGTTTAGGAGGAAGTTCTGATTGAAACGGTTCTTGGAACTACTCCACTTCTGTGTTTGCTGACAGGAATTCAGAGAAATCTTGCTTGCCTGATGGGAAGAAAAATGTCTCAAGAATTAAGGGGAAAATTATATTCATGTTTTAGAGATGACTGCAAGTTGCTTGCTTAAAGAAGTTAAAAAGGGAGAACTGCCACTCGTGGTAGCAATGAAAGAGTGTGTGGACTTTCAGTGTGCAATGTGCTCAGATACGTTTGGAATGCAGGGCTCTCTGAGAAAATGGACTGCCCTTTGGACATCTCAAACTAAATTCAACATTTCTATTCAAAACTGGTGCCTTAAATAAAACACTGTGCAAATACAGGAGAAATTGTATCTACAATTTCATCATAGTTATATTACAACACCTATATGGGCAATACAGAATTTAATGTGACCTGTGACATTGATTCTTTTTCTATTCTTACTTATTCTCCCTAAAAATTTATAATTGCTCCCTCAGGGAATCATTCAGGATATTCTTCAACAGTTCATCCCTATAAATGATAGGCTATTTTCAAGCTCAAGTCTAAGACAATAAAATGCAATATAATGTATAGTCAAAAACATTTGCTGTAGATTGAAATAGGTTGTTTAATGGAAAACTATAACCCTAGAGTCCCATCTCTTGTGTTGCTATCTTTAGGAATCCAAATCTATATGGATTTTCCTAAATCCTATTTTACCTGTAGTTTTACCAGTTAACTGATCTAATTAATTATAACCAAAACTTCTAATATAGACCACTGACTTCATGCTTTTGGCATTTTTGCTGTATTTATTTATTTATTTATTTATTTATTTATTTATTTATTTATTGGGTCATCTTTAGTGTTGATACCTCCCAATAGTTTCTAAGCAATTACTAATGTTGATGTAGCACATTTAGTCTTATCACTGAATTTTTAACACATTGTTTTTCTATAATTCCATTTTTCAAGTGCAAATATAATCACTAATAATTGAAAGGCTGAGTTGTCAAAATCTATGCAACAACTCCTGTGTCAATTGGTTCCATTATTCCCTCTATTTAGTTAAAGTGGATGAGACAATGGTCCAAAGGAAAGAAAAAAAGAATCAAATATATGAAATGAATTCAACATTAGTTTGTAAATCCTCCTATATGTGTAAATAATACATCATTACTTATTACGAACAGTGAAATATTTTTATGTTTTGATGCTGTCTGGCTGTTGTTTCAGATTCTATGTGAGAATCTTAAGCAATATTAGTTTTGCAAATCTGGCACATAATTGCACATCTTTGAAACCAAAGCAAAAAATCCAATATTTTATTGCACTGTGGGAGTAGGTGTGGGCAAGGAATGTGATATTAGGGCAGCATAATAAAAAGCCTTCTTTTACCCATGATGTAGAGATTTTAAAACAAAACAATAATTTAAGGAAGAGAGACAGTAAAGTGTATATATATTACATACCAAAATGTAGATGGAATAATTTATGTAAAAAAGACTATAAATCTGTCCTTGATTTATGCAGCAGATAGGAATCACAGTCCAAAAATTCAAATGTGAAAGAACTATGAATTTTCTCACTTACTTAAAGCAAATTAAATATAACTCAGAACATATTTTTTAAGATATTAGGAAACTCATACAACATCACTAATATTTAAAAATACATATTTGTTACATAAATGATTATATTATCATTCCATGACAGCCAATTTAATATAGAGCCTTCCTAAAGTACCAAGTAATATTAGCCCTATTTTACCTATATATAATTAAATTATACTGGGCCACGTATGTCCTTCTAAGCATATAAAATATCTGCATCTGATGGTTGATTATTATATATTAATCAATTCTGAAAAAAAGAGTTTAGTAAATTAATAATGTGCTGTAAATTAACCAATACATTTTATTGATGCTTAGTTTTAAATAGTTACAATGGTTATGCTGCATATGATAATTATAAAAATATATCTTCCATTTGGTTTATGATAAAATACATTGAGGAGAGGATTAATAGTAGTGTGGAAATGCTACATTAATTTTTATATTAATACATGAATATTTAATAAATAAACCCTTTATTTTAAGTTTATAATTATTATTCTATTTATAAATAAGGGTTTGTTTATTGCCAATTTTTCAAAAATTTTTGTGTTTTGTTGACCTAATCCAGCACTTTCAGTTTTCTCTCAAGCAGTTTTGCTCCATTTCAGACTTTTCAGTTGTTTGCTTGATAAAAGAAATTATCATTTTGAAGAGAAACAGTAATGTTCAAAATGTTTTCCATTAAAACTAAGTACCATTACTGTATATCTGAAATCATAGATAATTATGTTATTCCAAATTGAACCCAATGATATTTTACTATCTAGTCATCTCATCTTTCAACAGAAACCATATTTATTAAATCTCAAAACATTCAGAACAGGGGAAAAAGTGCTTGGGAACATCTTGGCAACAAAGTATGCCATTAACCTAAACATTAAGGTTATTGTAATATCTGATCTCATCAATGATTTTATGATAAAGTGTGAAGTGCCTTTAGGGCACTTGTCACCATGCCTAACAAAACAGAAAAATTAAAACCTGCTATGCATTTCAACTATACATCTGACTAGGTCTTATCTTATGTCTATTTTTGTGTGTTTTCCTGGAATTTCCAGTAACAATATTATTTTGAATCCTTAGTCACCTTTTCTCTGGTCACTTTTGCTTTTTCTTTCTTTTTCTCAAGGATAGGAGAGAGACTCTTGAACCATTTTCCCCTCAAATATTTGTTGTTTTTGAAGAAGTTTTGGATCACAGAAGGGTTACAACTATGACAGTGGAGGACCATTGGTGTGGAGTGTCAGTGATGGGGGATACATGGGAGGATGTTCACTTGGGGCATACATATAAGCCATATAAATGTGTTCAAGTATTCATGGGGCATTGTCACGGTGAGTGGAGATTCACACAATAACCAAAAGAATATTGAATTCCCATCCTGGGGAGCTCTGCCACATTCCCTAGTGGAACAGCAAGAATCCCCTGAGTACAAGGGCAATGACTAGTGAAGGAGGATGGTCCATTGATGGGCCCTTGATATTGATGACCGTACTTATGAACCTTTACTTTTGAATTTGAAACTTAGCCTAGTATTATAGGTTGCCTAAGAGTTGCCTCATGAAAGCCTCCTTGTTGCTCAAATGTGGCCTCTCTCTAAGCCGAACTCAGCATATAAATGCATCACCTTCCCCCCAGTGTGGTACATGACTCACAGGGATGAGGCTCCCTGATACTGAGGGATTATTACCAAGTACCAACTAGCAATGCAACTAGAGAAAGACCTTGACCAAAAGAGGGGAAAAGTAAATACAAATGAGTTTACATGGCTAAGAGACTTCAAAGTGCGTCAGGAGGTCATTCCAGATATTACATTTATGCACATCTCAGCAGGATCTCATTGACTGCCAAAGTAAATATTCCCTCAAATAGCAGGGCTCCTGAGGGCTCTGGAGACATCCAGACACTATAGTCAGGGCAGATAGCTCAGGAATTTGGTGCCTTGCCAGTGGGCCCTAATTTGGAATTTATGCTCCCCTGTGTGACAGAGGTGGACTCAATCATGGTTTCCCTACACATGACTCTTCTGACCCTTCTATTTGAACCTATAATTAGTATTAGAGTTGATAGGTGTACATCTGTGAGACTTAAATCTTTGGGCTGCCCTTGAACCAACTGGGCCCTGAATCTCAAGGGAGTTGCAACACCTACTGTCCAGTTCAATGGATTCATCGAGGACAACTAACAAGGAGATGATGATGGACAACGACCATCCCAAAGAACCGAGAGAGTCTAAAACTTCAAGCAAGAGAGTCACATCCATTGGCCCTATGGGATCAAAGCCCCCTCTCAACTAGAGGTGGAGTCCCAGAATCCTCAGGATTGGGGAATGGACAATGGATTAAAGTAGACTTATCAGTATTCTACAATAGACTTACCGTGATTCTAGCAATGTAAGAACTTATTGATGTGGAGGAAGTGGCCACAGGAGGTTCTGAAGGAAGGGAGAGGGAAAAACAGGTATAATATGGGGGAATTTTCAGGACTTGGGAATTGTCCTGAATAACATTGCAATGGCAGATACAGACCATTATATATCTTGCCATAACCTACAAAATTGTGTGGAAGAGAATGGAAACTACAATTTAAACTATATTCCATGCTTAGTGGCAATGCTCCAAATTGTGTTCATCAATTGTAATGAATGTACCACACTAATGAAGGATGTTGTTAATGCAGGAAAATGTGGGAGGTGTAGGGAGCGGGATATATGGGAATCCCCTCTATTTTTTATGTAGCATTTATATTTTATTTTTATACTTATAAAAATATAAGTATGTTTTAAGAAAAAATAAAAAATATATTTAAAAAATGTGTTGTTTAATATTATGTTCACTTCTTGCTTGCCTTACATTTAAATTACTTTACCATATCGCTTAAATTTTTAATTTTGTATTTTCTTAAACTTTTTCCTGTTTCTTGAATGTATTTAAACATTCAGATTTTTGCAGTTTTATTCTGTTAAATTCAAAGTATAAGAAACACATTTTCACACAGCATTTTGTATACTTGGTCAATTATTTTCCTTACGAAAATTTTAAGGGATTTGACACATATTATAAAATTTTCCCTTAAGAAATTTGGATGAATTTATAACCCATTATCCTATATAAGTAAATATTTTCTACCTCACATAAATTAAAACTATTACAATTTTTGCATTTGAAAATTTGTTGGTCAAAGCAAAAATAGTATCTTATTCTTCCAACTTATGTTCCTTTAGTTACTAGTTGTTTAATTAGGGTTT
>JAQZBX010085857.1:0-13068 GCA_029593785.1 Cabassous unicinctus
AAAAAAAAAAAAAAAAAAGTAACCGTGAAGTTTGTTTTATTCAAGTATATTTATCGCCTGACTTCTAAATTGTTAGGCTTGGAAAAAAATGACATTGACTTTGTAGCCACAGATGTATTATTAAACATGTATATTAAATATACAAATACATACAGACACATATAAAATCAGAAAAATTTAATTTTCAGATGTGGATATTCCATTTCTAGTGACTAAGAAAGTATAAAAATCAGGGTAGAATTTAATTTAAACCTGTGTATTTTAGGACTATATAAAAGCTGTAACTTTTTTTTAAATAATAAAATTTTTCTATAAATAATTTTAAACTTACCCGTTTGGATCGCAATTCACTGGTCAAAGGACTAGATTCTTCAGAGGTATTTTTATTCCCTGCTTTAAGTACATCAGGAGAAGGAACTATGAGTTTCATGTAAGTTTCCTTTTTGGTTTGATTTACCAAAGATAAAGGTTTCACATTGGATACCAATCCCGTAGACTGTATTACACTGGTGTGTTTGTTCACAGTTTCCTCCTTTGCCTGAGAGCTTTGGAAAATAAATGGAAGCTGCTGTGACAAAACCTGAGGCTGCTTCTGCTGGGATTGGAATGATGAGTGAGTCTGGGATTCAGACACAAGAGGTAATGGCTGGTGTATTCTTTTTTCCTTGGCTTTTTCAGTTGTTTTCTGTCCATCTGCTTTTGGGTCTGAAATACCATGTAATAGCACCTGCAAATATAAATCAAATGGCAACTTCTTAACATCTATAAAACAAAGAACATCAAATGGTAAAACTTGGAGAAAAAGAGTACTTTAAAAAGTGTTTCTAATGATATGATAGATACATAAAGCTCATTAAGTGTACATGAAATGCCCCATTAAAAGTGTTTCTCTATTTTCTAGGTTTCTGGTACAAAAATAAAAAGTAAAGGTAATGATTAATTTTAAAACACCTATAACTTTAGGAGTCAGGATAAAACAGTAAATTCTTACATATGAATAATGTTTGGATACTATCAATGAAAATATTTATACCTGGTTGTTACTTTTATGTTGTGCTTCACTCTCTGAATCAGAATCATCATCTTCACTTTCTTCAATACTTTGATCTTCTTCTTCATCTTCCTCTAGATCATCGGAATCACTACTACTAATGCCTTCACTTGAGGTGTCTGATGATGTGCCTGAATCACTATCACTGTTACTAGAACTTTCCAAAGCTTTCTTCCTTGGTTTCTGGATAAAGACAAGATTTTTACCAACACTTAGAAAGAACTGAAGTTTCAGTAAGAGGCATGCTGTTTTAATTTTCAAGTGATATTTTTAATCTCAAAATGTCATTTTAGGAAAAAGTAAAATGTTTTCTAAAGCTCCATTTAAGGACAAAGGAAAAAGTTGTAAGGGTAATTTATCAATAGATTGGTCAAATTAACTTATCTGATAGGAATTGCCGAACAAAAAATGCAAGGGAAAAAAAAAAGGAAATCCAAAGTTGGTAGAATGGGCATAAAAAGGGAAGTTTTGTGTTTAAAGAACCAAAAACAGTAGTGGATAAAAAGAAGAAAAATCATGAGATGTGTTATAACTAAGTGACAAACAATGAAAAAGTTAAAACTCTGCAATAGGAAAACTGAAAAAGGAGGAATGTTGAAATGATAGAGCAACAAAGATTAAGTACAATTCAAAGTTACTTAGGAGAATTTCAATAACATGTGATGATAGATAAAACAAAGAACACAATATAGAAAAGGCAATAATGAATCATAAAAGTGATGTCTCCATTATGGTCTTAACAGAAATATAGCCTTTCATGACTACTGGGGAATAAAAGAAAATAATATTTATCTCCAACAGGAAGCCAAATGTAAGCCATAGTTAAAGAATGCAAATCTACACTCTTCCCTTTGTTATCTTCTGATGTTTGACTTAAAGTAATGCATATGAGTGAGGCGAGAGATCTTCACTCCTGCTTTTATATTCTTGCAATGACTCTATGTTAACTGCTCCAGCGTTAGCTACTGTATTGCTTCCTCCACAGACACATCCTTAAGACACCCTTCAATAAGCAGACTGATAGCTACCATCATTCTCTAAGCTATTTCCTTCCCTCACAGCAAAGCGGAGAGGGATAAACTGAAGTGGAATAGTGTGGGAATCACAGGATGAGGTAGAGATTAGAGGGAAAAAACATTAATGTAATAGTATAAGCCTACCACTTCTTTAGCAGAGAAACAGCTGCTTCTTTGCAACCAAAATCTGTTCTGGGTTTATAAGCCTGTGTAGTGAGGCTATAAAAATCATAAGGGATCTAAACTGAAGTTAAAACTTTAGGTTGTAGTAGAGGCTAAGAAAGGAAAGGAGTGAGGGGGCAATAAGGATTTAGCAGTGAAAAATAAACTATTTCAATGCCTAGTAATCCATGTGTAGTTGTTTTATGTAAAGATGGTATGAGAAATGGGGACTACACTCCTCAGGAGTGGCCCTAGAGGTACTGGTTCTAAAGCTTTAGAGTGTCTAAGATTCACTTGCAGAACTTGGTTGAGATCAGCAAACTTCTGGGTCCCACTTCCAAACAGGGCACATGGATCTGCATTAATAAGCACTTACCATCACTCTGTGGCAGATGGTGTGCAGAGTGCGTTTTGAAAGCGTGCAGTCTGTACTTTTATAAGGTAACAACTTTAATCCCCATTTAAAAAATTAGAAGTGAATAGAAATTAAGTAAGGGTATTAGAGAAAAAGGGGAAAAGATGGGTTTGGATAAATTATCAGAACTATCACCAATTTTATCTCCATAGTCCCTACTAGTGTGTGACTGTGCATGCGTATATATAGTTCTTTTGTATTTACACTTAATTAAGGAGAATGTCTCTTCTCATTCTTCTTCTTCTTATTATTAGATTGATCAAAAATGATCAGAGAAGAGCTTATTGATTTCTCTCCATCCAATTTGGGAAAATTTATCAGAAACTTTATCAGAAACTTCTGCTTGAATTTTCATTTCACTGTATAGTTATTTCTTTCAATAACCAAAAAAACACATATTCAAGGTTACTATGTACCAGGCATAGTTGCTCAAGGCTCCGGGGATATAAGAATGTGACAAACAGACACAAACTCTGCCAAAGTGGGAACAGGGTGAAGACAGTCAACAAACAATATAAATACATGTTTTTAGTACTAAATGTCATGGATTAAACCAGATAATTGGATAGACAGTGTGTGCTAGGCAGGGGGAGGTGGTGCAGATTTAGAAGTCATCAGGTAAGACCTTTATGAGCTGAGACCTAAATGGAGAACATGAGCTAGTCATATAAGATATAAGAGAAGAGCCTTTCAAGGCAGGTGGAATGGCAAAGGCAAAAGCCATGAGCTGGAAATGAGTTTGACATCCTCAAAGAATGGAAAAGTCAGCTAGACCAGCTACAGCATAAGGAACAAGGGAGAGAATAGTAGGAGGGAGGACAGGCAGGGGTCAGATCATACAGGGTCTTGTAGGCCATAAAGATATTATTCTAAGTGGGATAGGAAGACACTGGAGGGGAGTGATAACATACGATATTTGAAAACCATAAAAAAAAAAAATTGTTTTGGCTGCTGTGGAAATAAGAATTTGCATAGTAGCACGTATAGAACTCATTCAATCATGAATTGTTTTTCCTTCTTTGAAACAGGCTATATGTCTGTGTATTTTGGTCTAAGATTTCCTTGCCTGAATTAAGTAACCTGTCCACCAGCAGAGATCTCAAAACAAGCAGAGAAACATTTTTTTTCCTAACTATACATGGAAAGTGCTAATGAACCAAGTTTTAAAAAGAAGCCCCTTCCTCTTGTAGTGTTTTTCCAGGGCGCTCTATTGCCAAGGCCTAACAATGTGCCAACTGGAGAAAAGGGTGAATTTAGAGTTGAGAGGCAATAAATTGATAGCTTGCAGGTGGGGACAGAGATAAAATAAAATTGGCCATGAGGTGATAACTTTTAAATCTAAATGATGGGAACACAGGGATGAACCTCCCTGGCACTGAGGGATTACTACCAAGCACCAACTAGCAATGCAACTGGAAAACGACCTCAAATAAAAGGGGGGAAAGGTAAAAATGAATGAGTTTATATGGCTAAGAGACTTCAAAGTGAATCGGGAGGTCATCCCAGAGGTAAGGTTTATGCACATCTCAGCAGGATCTCATAGACTGCCAAAGTAGATAGTACCCCAAATAGCGGGGCTCCTGAGGGCTCTGGAGACACCCAGGTCCTATTGTCAGGGCAGATAACTCTGGAGTTTGGTGCCAGTGGGCCCTACTTTGGAGTTTGTGCTCCTGAGAGTGACATAGTTGAACTCAGTTATGGCTTCCCTACACATGGCTCATCTGTTCCTTCTATTTGAACCTATAGTTGGTACTGGAGTTGGTAGGTATATGTCCAAGAGACTTGAATGTTTGGGCTGTCAATGTGCCAGCTGGGTCCTGAGCCTCAGTGGAGTTGCTACACCTACTCTCCAGGTCATTGGACTCAACGAGGACAACTAACAAGGAGGTGAGGATGGACAACCACAACACCAAGAAAATGAGAGAGCCTACAACTGTAAGCAAGAGAGTCCCATCCATTGGCTGTATGGGATCGAAGTCCCCTCTCAATTAGAGGTGGAGTGGACATCACCATCCCAGAATCCTCAGGACTGGGGAATGAACTATGGACTAGAGTGGACTTACTGGTATTCTACTATAGACTTATTATGAATCTAGCAATGGAAGAAATTACAACATTGATGTGGAGGCAGTGGCCATTGGAGGCTCTGAGGGCAAGGAGAGGGAAAAACAGATGTAATACGGGGGCTTTTTCGGGACTTGAGAATCTTCCTGAATGACTTTGCAACGACAGATATAGGCCATTATACATCTTCCCATAACCTACAGAATTGTGTCTACAATGTAAACTATAATCCATGCTCAGTGGCAATGCCCCAAAATGCGTTTATCAATTGCAATGAATGTACCACACTAATGAAGGATGTTGTTAATATGGGAAAATGTGGGAGGTATGGGGAGTGGGGCATATGGGAATCCCTGTATTTTTTATGTAACATTTATGTAATCTAAGTATCTTTAAAAAAATTAAAAAATATATTAAAAAAATAAGTGATGGGTACAGTGTATATAGGCGTTTGTTATACTAGTTTATATACTTTTGTATATTTAAAATTTTCCATAATAAAAGGCATTTTTGTTTTGTTTTTTGTTTTGTTTTGTTTTAAGAATGGGCTCTATAGTCAGCCAGCTTGACTTTAAATCCTGGCTCAGCCAGTTAATGGCTTGCTGTTTTGGGGCTTTGTTTCCACATTTATAATAATAGTACCTACCTCATTAGGGATATAGGGAGGATTGAAATAGATATTACATGCAAAGCAATTAGAGTCAAGCTGGTATATAGTAAGTTCTCAATAAATATCAGCTATTATTATTATTTGTATTATTTATACTGGTACTGACAGTTTTAATTTTTAAAAATACATAATATTAATATAATACCATAAAAATATACAGCTACAAAACTAGTAGTTGGTAATTCATAAGAAATTCATCCATAGATTCTGGTGATTTGACCTTATATTTCATAGAGATCTGTTATATATTTGTTCTTTATAGGTTAACTTACCTTATCTTTGATTTTGTCACCTCTAGCATCCAAAGGCTGGTTTTTACTTTGTTCCTGATTACATTTTCGATTTCCTCCACCTGAGCTTATAGTTTTAGTTTGTCCAGTGGAACTTGATGCAGTAGTGGATAGTACAGATGTGCTGATACCAGATACAGACGATGTACTGTTTCCATTTATTGATCCATTTACACCTTAAAAAACATATTCAGAAAGATCATTAAATGCAAATATTACTGTTTGAGAGGAAACTCTCCCAAACACCATTCAAGTAAAATGAAAGATACTAATAAACCATCTAAAAGAATATTATAATTTTCAAATGATATTCTAACACTGATCAAATTCCAGAAATATTAATGATCATTTAAAAGAAAAATAGAATACCAAGATATTAGTTTCAATGAAATTAATGCTTAATTGCAGAAGAATATATTATATCGGGTTGCATATAGGAAGGTAATGGGGAATAGAGGGAAAAGCAAAGAGAATTAGAAGGCCTGAGTTCAAATCCTGACTATGTCACATCTACATGTAAGCAGTGTTTCCTTGATTAACTTATTTAACCTTGGCTGCAAAATGAGGATAGTACCAATCTCAAAGAGTTATTATGAGAATTAATCAAGACAAAATAAAAATATCTAGCACAATGTCATGTAAATGTTATTAAATCTGAGTTTTAATGAAGACAGGCATTAGAATAGAAGATTTAAAGTACTTTGCTTATGTTCATATGGATACCTTTTTCAGGACCATGTCGATTACTTTTTCCTGAAGTCCGAGAATGGAATGACGAAGAGTCATGATTCTGGGCTGGAGGAGCAAACAGTGGTGGAATTCCCAGCAATGGTGGAAAGAGGGTTGCCCCTGTACGAGTATGAACATCTGCTGTTCGCCACCATTCTGCACCTCAAAACCAAACAAACAAAGCAAACCAAACAAAAATATTTACATTAATTTTCTAGTTAAGTAACAATTAGAATCTATATTTTATTCCTAAAAATATTTTAAGTTTGATCTTAGAAAGGAATTGCTAAATGACACAGTTCTGCTCGTCCTTCTAACTGTGAAATAGCTGATTAGAATTTGTACACTCATCATTCCTCTCATTAACACAGGGTCCAAGGATCTTTATTCAGCAGCTTTCTAGAGTTCAAGCTTATAAAGAACAAAAGTAGTCCATGGTTTTAAGAATAAAACTGAAAATTTACAATATAAAAGAAATTACTCTTTGATGATTAAATCATATTTCTGCCAAATTAGTAAAGAAACAAAATATTTAAGATTATACTAATCTATTTTAAAATCTAAGACTACATTGAGAGCCTATGGTTAAGAATTTCCTCAAATACATGCAATATAAATCCGGATCTGATAATTCATATGGTCTAAATAGTACAAAAACTACTGAAAAGAAATATACTTCAAATGCATTTCTGGAAGAAAACATTCTATAGTCAATAAAAATCAATGAGAGAGCAAAATCAGTGAACCTTCTATTTTTATATATGAAAAGTGCTCAATGGTTTAAAAAAACGAATTAAGTCTGTATTAAAATATGAGGTTTATAGAGTTCCTCCTCTTAATGAAGAAAGCTTGAATTTTGTTTATACTTCCTCTCATAAATTACATATAATTACTATTTTATCAGTGTCAAATGACTAAATGGTAGCAAATTATCAAATGCAAATTAGATATCTAACAGTGGCTCTTACTTAAAACATTTAAAACAGGAGACAAGTCAACTTTTGTAGAAAGGATGCTTTTTCCAGGAAAGGTGCACATTAAGAGATTTGAAAATAATCCATAGGACAGTTTTGTATTGCCCCATCTAAACTCTCAAAAACAATATTCTTCAACTGGTTAACCCACTAGAGGTTACCAAATCAGTCATTAACTTTCAGCCCAACCACAAAGAAATTAGACAAAAAAAACAATATAATGTGGGAAAAACTTAATATAGTCAGCACATTGTATTATATGGTTCTTAAAGCTTTTCTAGGAATATCCTTCTCTAAAAATAGGATTCTACAAAGTGATGTATATCTTCATTATCTAATGACAAAGTCTGGTTTAAAAAAAATAGAAAGTGAAATAAATGTTCAAGATAGCTGCCATTTGAAAGGACTTAAAAACAGTAGAAGCAGAAAACTGGAAAAGCTATTCTTCTGCACTGCAGGAAAGCCTTGCTCATGAAATGATACCAATGTATATTCAGCAGTGCCTGAATGATGGAAACTGAAACAATAATAACTTCACAAAACCATCAATCATTTATTCACTGTTTAAATGAAAGAAGTGCATTTAGAAAGGAAGAAAAGGGTACATTTTAGGCTTCTATCAACAGAGTCAGAATCTATTGCTATTATAGTTTTGAAAATTAGTCTCCACATAGCTGTTAAAAAGTGACTGAGGTTTCCCAAAGATATTTTTACTATTTAACACAGAGTCTGTAATTAAGGCATTAAAATTGAATGTGTAGAATTTATAAACAAACATCAAATCAGTAAGCTGATCAAAATTATGACGAGATTAAAATATTTTAGATATAATAAAACATGTAAAAAAAAAGCCATAAAAATGTACTTTAGAATGTCAGTGGTCAATAGGCAGAGAGTAAAAAATGTGTCTGTTTTACTCTGTTGTATCTGTTTAGAGAAAAAAATGTGTCTGTTGTAAATAAGCTGATACCACTGTCGGGAAAGAAAAAGTAAATAAGAGCAATCAAATTAAGAGCTAATGAAAATGGGAGAACTCACTGAACAAAAACTTTACAAATATCTGATATTATTTCACATGAAGTAATATAATTTTTGTTTCGTGATGAGCTTTTCTATCTTCCAAATTTAGGAAAATAAAAATAAAAATTTAGTTCCTAACAAATTAGCCTGTGGATAAACTGAAATCTATGAAATAAAGATTACATGATGAATTACATGAATTTCTAAGTGTATTCAAGGGTGGTAATAGTATGGTAGCAACATTAGTCATATTCAACTGAGTCTAATATTTCATATGATATACTGAATCTTAATTTAAATCCAGAATATATAGAAGAATTTAAAATGTTATTTTTTTTTACCTGAGTCACATACTTCACATAAGTTAATGGCAATATAATACAAAAATATGATGACCTAACATTGTAAACATTTTAAAAAATTATCATGAAATCCTTTTTCAATGTAAAATGGAAATAATTTTATTATACTAATATCCATTAAATAATTCTACATCTGTTGATTTCATTATTCAACAAGTGGAATACTTTAGAAGTGCATAAAATTTGGAAATAAATTACCTATCTCTCATTTAAAATTCCTAAATAAGTCTTCCTTGTGTGTCTCATTTATTTATTGGATGATTTCAAAAGTTTGGCACGTTGGTTATCCTTCTGAATAAGGCAAATTATAATTTATATTTAACAGTTATTGCACCAAATCTACAATTTTAACAAAATGAGTCTTCTAAATTCAGGCATAGTCTCTTTCCACTTAGCAAGTATGCTCCTATGGACAGCTTTTTATCACTAAAGACTCTGTTTTGTAATTGTTTATCTGTCTTCTAAAAAATAAGCATATTAATGGTTAAAGAGTTTCTGTTTTGGGTAATGAAAAAGTTTTGGTAATGGATAGTTGTGACAGTAGTGTAACATTCTAAATGTACTTCATGTCACTGAATTGTACATGTAAAAATCATTAAAATGGCAAATTTTATGATCTATTATGATATATTAAAAATGAATTAATTAAAATAAAAACTATAAGCAACATACAGGCATGTACTATGTCAGTGTCTTTCTCAGTGCCTGGCCTAGTACACAGAAGCAAATAGTTCTCTAGGAACTTTGTGCAATAAACGCATAAATGAATCAGTGAATAGTTTGTGTAGGCTAGGGAGGTTATTACAATTTTTTTCTATACAGTGGAAATATAAACATTATTGAAGTAAAGAGGAGTAATTTTTCCTCTTGTTAACTATCATTCTAGTTCATGAGGTATTTGATTTTATTAACATAGTAATTACATTGTGGATTAGAAATACTCTAAACCAAATTATAATAATCTATTTCAGACAATAGAAAATATTTAAGATACCTGTAACTTTATTATTATTATCTATTTTTACTTTTATTCAGGAATCCTGCATTTCAGCAAATATCTGTTGAATGCTCATCTTGCTAAGCAGCTATCCTAGATATTGACTGAAATAAATTCCTATTAATAATTTTTTAAAACAAAGGTTAAGACTTAGTTTAGGTCTTTATTTTAACTGATTGTGTACTCCCATTATCCCTTCCCACCACCCCATCTCCCAGACAACTGAATCAAAGTAGTAATTTGACTCATGAAATAGTACTTTTGAATATACATTTAACCATTTGTCCTTATGACATATAGTTGAAACAACATACTTATTTCCTTTTAAAGATGCATTTGATAATTTATTAGCCATAAAAGTGGACAAAGAAAAATGATAGTCACCAATTTTAGACTATCGTCTAAATTTTAGATTATATGTAAGACACTGTACATGACTTATCTCCTTTAATCTTCTTAAGAATTCTATGAGGCAGGTACCATTCTTATCCTCATTTGTCAAATAAGAAAACTGAGGCTGAGAGGTTAGATAACTTTTCCAAAGTCACACAGCTAACAAGTAGCAAAGCCAGATTTAAACTCAGGTTTATTTTTCTCTAGAATTATGTTCTTACGTTTAAACTATTTTACATACACCAGAACATATGCACCCCTTACTAAAATTGATTAAAGTAAGATTAATCACTTGAAAACACACATTCTAGTTTAGACTTCCAAGATAAATTATACCATGTTTGTCTAAGTTAACTTTAACTGGTGTTTTGCTAAACCCCTGAATCCTCATATATGTAGAATTTTAAATAATACTGGTTTTCCTACCATGTAAGTGGTATAAATCTATAATTGTTTTGATCAAATATAGGAAAATACAGAAGTTTAAGAGTCAAGGTTATCTTCCTTACAAAACACAAAGAAGCAAGAACTTGACATAAAAGTGTACAAATAATCATTATAAGAACTGGATTTTGGTTTCCCACCGTAATTAAATAGATTTTTAAAAATCAAAAAGCTGAGAAATCATCAAGCTGTACATTTACAATATGTATACTTTTCTGGATATTATACCTCATTAAAAACATGTGAAAAACTTGGCCAAATTATTCCTTTTTGTGGCAGATGCCTATTTCTCTAGTTAAAAACCTGAATACCTAATTAACAACATTGCCATCTAGCATACATAGTGTATTTTGTTTTATTTTTTATTTGCACATGATAAATAGGATTGAGCCAATTCTTGCACAAGAGTTTTAATATACCAGGCATTAGACTATTCTTTTTTGTTCAATTTAATAAACAAATCACTGTTTGAATATTTTCAAGCTTTCCTCCTTTCCTTGAACACTGTTTGTAACAGATGTTTACCTGGAAAAGATGCTAGTTGGGGATGTGCGGCTAAGGCTGTGGGTGTACCAAGTGTCCCCAAACCACCAAATTCTGAATGCCCTGAGCTGGCTGAATGTAGACCAAAGACTGGGTGGCTGACCATTGGGAAGGCACTCGGCACTGTGGACAGGTTAAACGGTTGATCCCCAGCTGCTCTGAATAAATGTCCTGGGAGGGAAAAAAACACACTTAAAATTGTACTATAAAAACAAATGAGATTTATCTGATTTCAGTGTTTATAGTTAAAATTTGTAATAATTTCTTATCTATCAAATTTTTATTTTACGTTTTTTCTCTTTTGTATTTTGCTCTTCAAATCCTACGGAATAAGATAGTTCTAGAAACATGAAAGTACTCTAAAAATAATTAAAATGGTAATTACTTGGGGTTTGAGATTTGGGAATTGATGTTTTATGGAAATAATTAAAACAGTTTGACACAATGAAGTGAGGCCAATTTACTAACACACATACATATAATATACTATCAAATTTGTTCACTCATAATAAGGAAATGCAAACTTTCTATTACTCTAGGGATGAAAACCAATGAAAGAGAATCATATGTCGCCAAGTCATTACCTAAATTATCATATACTTTAGGCAAAGAGCTCTCTCCCAGGTCTGGTGTGAAAGAATCTGAGTTCTGTTTTCCATTCAATACCTCTTAGGTAAAAGTTGATACCCAAAAATGATTATATTCTAGCTTAATAAAACTATACCCAAGACAACAAGGGCTTAATGAATTAATTTACTAAAATATTTGTAAATGGATTCATGGGTGGTTATCAATGTAAAAATCATATTTTTACTTTGATAATAAGAACATATTCAATTCAAATGAATGTGAACTTTAAATTTCAACTTTTAGCCTAATGAGAATCTAGTACTGTGTCACAGTCCCAGGTTGGAATGACATATTAGTGAAAACGCAACTTATTTTTCAAACTTTGTAGGGGTGTGGTGGAAATTTTTTTAATATTTGGAAATCTTTTACTTCCAGGAAATAATTTAAAGTTCACTGACTTGTTACTAAGAAAGCAGAATATTAAACCCCACATTCCAGAGGCAGGCTATTAACCATAGTACTATTACTTAGCAAAGAGGTTATGAAAATGAAATAAAATATCTTAAAAAGTCACTGTGTGGAAGATATTGTGCTCTATGTTAAAATCAGAATAAGGCTTCTTTATTATCTCCTGTTAATATCAGCTTTGATTGTGAATTGCAATTTAATTTTAACACAATTAATATACTTGAAGTAAAATTTAAAATGTAAGTGAAAAATATATACACTTTTTGCTATCATTTAGTTATCAAACGAGTCTCTCCTCTGCTTTTTTGATCACTGAAAACCAAAAGGTAGGTAGTTCTCCAAAAGATCTGAGCATTCCCCCAGAGACTGATATAAGCCCCATATATTTTACCGAACTAACCCTATATTTTTTACTAACATAGTAAGATTTAAATAACTTTAAATCAATAAATAAATAAATTTGAAATAAATGGCATCAATTTTTTTTACCTATAAGGTAAAAAGCTCCAATTGAGGGTAGTGCTGACACTATAACAAAGCAATAATTAGATCTCACAGGGAAGATACACAAGGAAGGCCCATGAAGAAACTGAGGGAGGAGGACAAAGAAAGAACACATACTCAGTCAAGCTTTGTTTTTGTTTACCAAAGATTAACAAGAAAATTGGTGAATTTGGTAATTTTCAGAGTATCAGAGTTATCAGAGTACCAGACTGCATTAGCATTTAAGTTGAATCAATATAAAATAGGGTATGCTACTGAGAAGGTTACTCAAATGTCATTATCTTTTAGACTAGTGATAGATCACCAGAAAGACAGTGCTAATTTTTTTTTTGAGGCCAGGGAGGTGGCGGAGAAGAAGTAGTGGTACATATTCTCAGAAACTCAGCTAGCATCTTA